>JACN01000598.1:0-14513 GCA_000787155.1 Scartelaos histophorus
AAATCTAAAAAAAAAAGTGACAATTTTTAAAACACATACAATTTTGTTTTATCTATACACTAAAGAAGTTAAATATAGCACTTTTTATGTCACATTTGCTTACTGGTCACATAGAGGAGTTGTGATCTATTATTATTGTTTCATGGTCTCAATAATAATTAATAATCGTTAAATTGATATTCTGAAATCCCTAAACACAAATTTAAAAACTAGGAATGTACCGGTCCAGATACACTACAAATTTATCTGATCTGGCCAAGATATCAGGCTATTCATCTTGTTTTTAGATTTATTATCTACTTACTGGCTTAAAATTGATTAATTCTAGTCTGGAGGTAGTTTATTTTAAGATAACTTGTCAAGTAAAATTATCTTGCTGCCTAATTACACTACTTTTAAATCATTTTCTGATAGATTTAAGTGTTTATTATTGTTAAATAACTTTGGCCAAGTTTTTTTTTCAGTGTACTTTAAGTATTTGCTGACACTGTAAGTCCAATAACTGGCAGATAATCCATTGCCTGATGATTGCAAATGAGTTAAAAACAGATGCAACATATTAAAAACCACTAGTAAAACAATTATAGTAATGTTATCGTCCTCGATCTGAATCATTGTGAACAGTGGAGCTGCAAAACTGATCGCAAGACAGCACTTACTTCAATTTTTCCTCTGCTAACAACAAAATCTCTGTGTGTCTCCATCGTGAACTGATTGAGCCAGGAAAAACTGCAATTACATATTTGTAGGAAGTGGCCCAGGGCTCACACTGCTGTATTGTGCAGCTTCAGTTTGTCGTTGTCAGCACATGTTAACACAGGGATTATTCAGACGCACATCTTAATTCAGACGCTTGTCCAACTGATTTCATAGGCTCAGAGTTTGAGACAGGGCTGAGTGTGTGTGCGAGTGTGAGTAAATGATGTGTGCGTGAGGGTATTTATCATATTCTATGGGCTAAACTCAACTATAATCACATCCCTGTAATGTAAATCCATCATTACTGGATTAACAGCATTTTTATGTTTACTTTAAAGGTGCGTTGTCTCATCTCTCCCCTTATCGACGCAATAAAATTCAACCCAGCTCTTCCCCATTGTGAGTGAGACTGGTATCCTTGCACACTGTTTCTGACCTTGTCCAAAAGTGAAATAATTCTGGCAAATGACTGGACAAGGAATACAAAAAAAATCTGTAAATCTGACAAATAATCCAGAAATCTGTACGGGATGCTGGCTTTTCGTGCAAGAAAAAGTCTACTAGTGAACAGGATATCAGAACAGGCTTGGACTTGGGAGCCTTTTTTGATGTATACTGGACTTGAAACTTTTCTATCTTCATGGAGACCAAACCTGACGAAGTTACAGGTCAGATCTGTGGAGAGGCGACCCCGCTCACACTCAGAATGCATGTTTTTCCTAGTATTTTTGAGCTATAAAAACAGCTTTAATTGAATAAAACAAAAAGTTACATAGTGCATCTAAAATAAGTAATAGGTAGTTCCAGTTCACTCAGAAGCTGCACTAGCTCTGATTCATGCTCTGCAGGTGCTGGGGTTTAGGTAGAGCCCATTAAGATCAGAGAGAGACATTATAGGTTTAAACACACTGGATTTTAGCTTTGAAGCTGGCAAATGAAAGACAGCTCATTCTCCTTTCTGATTGGATCAAAAACACCAAATTATAACCTAAATAAAAGGGACATCAAGCTATATTTGATTTGAACACACTAACCTTGTATCTTGGGATACAGTTAGGTCATTTTAAGGACAAATGAAATCAAAATCGTACATACAGCTCTTTTAAGGTTAGAGTTTAAATTAGGATTAGGCAAGAAAAATGACTGGACTTGACTGATTTTTGCGGTTTGTTTGATTTATGTGCAGTTTTGTCTGTGTGTTGAGGGCGGAGAGAAGGGCGGGGTGTGGGAGGGTTTAGTTTATTTCTATTTTATTGTATGTTTTTGTTGTATAATCTCAAAAAAAAGGTAAGGGAAGTATTGACTATGGTTTTAGGAGGCTTCACTTACCAGGAAATGAATATACGTGAATGTAATGTTCATAAGAAGCATGGAAACCCAACACGTATAAACAACATGGATGACATTGCGGGGGACTAAAAGCAGTGTGCATGCATGTGTCTGAGTCTGTGTGTGCGTCTGTGAGTGTGTGTGGGGGTGCATGTGTGTAGGATTACTGCAGAAGTCCCAGCCAGCAGCCTCACGTGAACACCAGCTCAGCTCAGCCTGTTTGTAATGTGCCAATGTGCTTTATCTCCAAGTACATTAAACAGAGCCAAGAGCTGACTCAAGGAAGACTCCTGTACTCCCCTGTCATTCATTCATTCTTTCATTCATGTCTATTGGTAAAAACAACACAAGCTACACTATTCCTGATCTAATCTGTGGCAATATATAGACAGACTAATAATAAAAGGTCACTTAAACATGTGTGAAATCAAACAAAGCACAACTGAGAGAGGAAGAGAGAGAGAGAGGAAGACGAGTGCTTCAGTGGGTCACAGTGGAAAAACTTCACTTACAGATATAAAAAAAAAAATCAGAGGCACTCCGACTGCACTAAAAGTCCTTTAATATATAAAACGGGACTAGACTACGTGTTTCGGCTGTGTGGGGCCTTCTTCAGGGCAAGTTGGGTATGTTTTTGATGAGATAATAACATTCTAACATGGCTAAAACCTCAAAGAAGTCCATTTACATATTCAGACCTTGAATATTTCTACTAATACTGAGAAACAAATATGGATTTCTCAGTCAGTATTAACAATATAGTCATTGGTATAAATAACTAAGAGCGAAATAATATGTTTTAACATTATCTTCAGAAAGTGGTGCCATAAGGAGTAATTGTTGTCAGTTCCCTAATATGTGATAAGGTTGATAAGGTTGAGCTTTTGTGGAGTTTAATTTTATGATATACTTTAATACTTCTTTATCTCCAACCGGTTTGCAACACTGCAATTTCCCCATTGTAGAACGAATAAAAGGTATCTTATCTACTGACATTTTTAAAAGGTTGTATCAGTTACAAAATGTGGTGTTAGGATTATAGAAGGGGAAACACTGCAATGTCATGACACGGCCGTTAATAGAAAGAACCAATAACAAATAATAAAGAGCCTTAATTCATTCACACTGTCTAAAAGACAATTCTTTTATGAATAATATACTGTAACAGAAAATACAACAAAATTCAATAATTACTTTATCCAATTTATTCCTGACATAATAGTATAATTTCTAAACATATTACGATCAACCTAAATTGTTGTATTGTAACACTGACAACAATTAACTGTAAACTCAATTTATTTAGACATCACTAAAGCATGTTTGGTATTGTATCCACAAAGACAAAGAAAGCAAAAGGAAATACTGATCTCTTTTGATATTTACAAGAATTGGGTGACAAACCTGAAGCAACAAAGTGCTCCCTCATGAATAGGTAATGGGCATAAAATCTAATGTGTTACCAACCAATACATCGACCTCAAGCTTCAGGCCATTTCATTAGTGTCTCTTTTAAATGGCAGCTTTCAGTAGGCCTGCAGCACCAGCTAAATGAGGAATCACTATGCTGCAAATGTTATGATTTTGTATGCTAATTGTGAGTAATTACGTTTATTATATTTGTTGTGTCATGGATGAAAGGGGAAAAGACTATAAGGCTACAAAAAATGATAGAAAATGTAAACGGGATTAAATAAGGTATTACTACACTGTGAAAGTTATGATTTTGCTAATTGTGAGTAATTATGTTCATTATCTACATTGATTATGTTATGTTATGAAAGGAAAAGACACCTAGGGCTACATAACACTGGGGGAAAATGTCATGGTGATTAAATAAGGTATTACTGTGGTGTAACTGTTATGATTGTGGCTGCTACATGTGAGTAATTATTTTTACTGCATGGTGTTATGGGTGAAAAGGACATGTATAAGTAAATGCATAAGGTGGAATAACATTGGGGAAAATGTTATTGCTATTAAAATAAGTAAATGTTATGATTTTGTCTGCTAATTGTCAGTGAGTGTTTATTACATTTGTTGTGTTATGGTTGAAAGAAAAGACACGTGTATGAGGCTTCATAACGCTGGGCGAAAACGTCGCAGTGATTAAATAAGTGCTGTGCTGTAAATGTTATGATTTTTCCTGTGACTTGTGAGCAATTATGTTTATTACATTGTGTTATGGGTGTAGCCGCTATAAAACACCTACACTAGAGCTACATCATTTGGGGGAAAATCTAGCTGTGATTTTTAGGATTGCACTTGCTCCCAGTTCACATTTTAAACACAATAAGGTGCATTATTATTTGAGAAAAAGACTAAAATATAAATGACTAATACAGAAACCCCCATGCATTTCAGGGCACAAACTGTATGAAAGAAAATGACTACTATAGAAAGTGTCTGTACCACTATAATCTGAACAAAATCTATGGGGAACACTGTCTAAACTACAGGGTTAGCAGGTAGTTTCATAAACATTCAGAACATTTCATACACCAGTATCCGATTTCAATTGCAATATATTGTGGAGCCCTATGCAATAACACCATAAAAGGGTGGTTCCTATGGTTTGTTTAAGATGAATATACAATGTGTAACCTTACCTTAGTGGAGTATAGCATCCACACCTCGTACAATCTCTCCTTGGATGCCATGGCACCAGCAAAGTGGCACCCTCCTCCTCCAACCAAAAGGCAGTACAATCCACTGGAATTACTTCATTCTTTCCCAGTCATGAGCTAATCTGCATCTGTACAGGCTCAGACCATAACACCATGTTGTCCAACTTTCTGACAACGTGTCCTTTCCACCGGTAATGGCAGATGTCTTCAAGAATGCACCAAGTTTTCCTCAGTATTTACTCCATGGTAGGGTCGAGTACAGTAGATTCCTCACAACAGCTGGGCCCTTTCTGCTCCTCTTGATCGAATATAAGTCGCTTTTCCTGCTACGTCTCCTCTGTTGAGCATAATGACAAACATACTTACTCTTTAAATATGAAGTTTTTACATGGTTATAACAAAAAGAGACGTTAATACGCTTGCAATAACCGATTCTGTCTTCTCCATGGAACTAGTCTGAGCTTTACGAAGAGGTATGTAGAATTACTGCTAAATACATAAATCATGTATGTTATGGGATGCGAGGCTGAAAAGCGTAAAAAACGTGATCTGTAGACGCAAAGACAGCTGCAGAGCGCTTTAAGATCGCCTCGGGTAACATTAGAGCAATAGTTCAGCCTACCTGCCCCTGTTAGCTTCGGGCTAGCTGTCAAAAAGCCTATTTTCTTCTATTTGAGCCTCTCCTTCTCTCCACCTCCTCATGTGACCCGTACACCTCGTCAACACAAGACCAAGCAAGCATAAAAGTGCTGTAAATTAATAAAAATACGTCTCTCGGTTGCAGTAAAAGCGTTTAATCCGTCCATATAAAGGCATTTCCTCACCTGAGTCCAGCGGAGCGAAACTGTCAGTGCCGTTGTTTGCAGAGTTGTTGCTATTAAGCTAAAGCTAAAAGCAACGAGAGCAGCTTCCTGTATGAATTATTTCAAAATAAAATACACCAACAGTTAAACAATCGATACAGTCGATTTGAAAACTGAATAATCACTGAATGATCGTTATTTAGTCTAAAATATCGATATAAAACCTTGCTATGAAACTTTAGTTAGCCCAATATATAAATTAGCAAAGTTAATCAGGTTTATTTTGACAGGCTAATCGGATACAAATTAGGCTTAATATCAAAACAACATAAATATCGAAATTAGTCTTTGTAATAATTAAATAGCACAATTCTTACTCTAATTTAAATAATCATGCTTATATACAATGTTAGAATAATTTGTTTATTATGTTAAAATACATTGGTATTTTGTTTGCGACAGTATTAGTACTTTACGGTGTCGATGTGGAGCTTCATGGTTACTAGGGGACGAACCTAAGCTGAATTTATAATGGAGTTTTAACGCCCTCTGCTGGTCTAAAAAAATGCATAGCAATTTAAATAATTGAGCTCAGCTTTTCCAAGTCAATTAATTCATAAATATCAAAACTTTTAATGGTTAAGTTTCTGTCAGATTAATTCAAAATGATTAGGATTAATAAAGATAAGTTATTAAAGTATTCCTCATTGTTAGACATTAAATATACACTTACATACAATATTATTACAATTCTGCATGACTTAACATCTCTTATCTGTTTCATATCTCTTAAAGACATTTCTTTTTTGTAATTATTTTTCAACAAATGGTAAATTGTTCCATAGATTAATTCCACATACTCTTAGTTGTCCTCATGGTAACTGATTTTAAGTTTACCTCTTAATTTATAAACCTTTTCTTTCTCAATAAAACATTTTTGGATGTTTTCAGGTATATATTTATTATTGGCCAGTTTTAGCGTTTGAAAGGCTACCATGTCTGAAAACTTCAGTACAGACACTAAAGATTTTTGTTGTGATTAGGCTATTATTATGGCATTTTTTCAGATTATTTTGTCTAGATAAAAAAAGGAATAAATAGCAAGACAGTATATAATTTAAACATCCTTATAAAACAAAGTAATAGAGCTGAAAAGGCGAAATAGTTGAAAAATCAAATATATTTACTTTATATAGGCTATGATGATGCGTTTACATATTTATAAGGCTCATACAGCTACCATATCAATGTACTGCAAGTCACAGTTGTTTAGTTCATTTGTGTAACTTTTTGGTTGAGGGTCCGTCATCTGCTTGTCTTTATGGATATGTCATTGCTCTGGCTGAAATGTTCCACAGTATGACATTAAACAGCTCTACCTTACATTTCCTCAGTTACAGGTAAGTTTTGAAGCTTAGAAATACCTTGAAAAACAACATTTTCACTGAGAGCGGGGCTGCCTCTCCACAAATCTGACCTGTAACTTCATCTGGTTTGGTCTCCATGAAGTTAAAAAGGCTTAAACATACTGTGAAACATCTTGGACAAAGCAGTAACATTTCTTTGGAAAAAAGGATTTGACGGCGGGCCCTTCTCCGGAAAAGTTACACAATGCACCTTTAACAGTACACCAGTCACAGTTACAAAGATATCACCATTATTCAAAAACATAAAGGCATTTTTGAATACATGGACAAAGCACATATATAATCTCATATTTTGATAATTCACAGGTAACAGGCAGAGACAACTGACATTATCTCGTACATGAAACACAACATGAATCTGCTATTGCTGTGTGCTCCAGTTGTACCATTGGATAAAAGGCTCTCAATAAATGCACTTAAAAATTACCCATACATGATAGTTGGATGTTTAAAAATACATTTAAATATTTACAGGTTAAAATTTGTCACTTCTGATGTCCAGCCATTATTAAAGACACACTGTGGAACCTTTCTGGCGGAGGTTTGACGCCATACCAGCTTGTCTCCATGGAGATGTTACTGGTTTGCTTGGAATACGATAGGATAAACTTTTTTTTGTCTGTCCCAGCAGGTGAATGTTACACTGTACGGCATTAAACTTCAAATATATCTCCGTGGAGACAAGCGCTGAACAGTCCCAGACCAAATTACAGGTCAGATCTGCGGAAAGAATGCTGTTTTTCAAGGTATCTCAGAACAATTAAATAAATGCTTGATAGACGTGTTTAATGCCATACTGTGGAGCATTTCAGGCAACACGTTGTCATGGAAACAAGCACTTTGCCATGGAAACAAGCACGTTGGGAGCCCACAACCGGAAAAGCTACACAGTGCAACTTCAGACGTGCATTATGTAACTTTTTGGTTGAGGAACTGTCAACTGCTTGTTTCTATGGATACGTCAATGCTCTACGAAATGTTCCACAGTGTGACATTACCTTACATTTATTCAATTCCAGGTGGTTTTGTACCTTAAAAATACCTAAAAAACAGACATTCTGACTGTGAGCAGGGTCGCCTCTCCAAAGATCTGACTTGTAACTTGGTCTGGTTTGGTCTCCATGGTAACAGAAAGGTTTAATACCGTACTGTGAAACATTCCAGACAGAGCAATAACATCTCAACGAATAAAAGCATTTGACGTCCCTTCACCAGCAAAGTTACACAATGCACTTTTAAGCAATGTATTGAGGTCTGATTTTGTAGATTAAAAGAATTAAAATATTAGTTATAGGCTATAGTCTATGTATGTACCCTTAACACCTTAACACGATACCGTTATTCACAGTAAAATGAACACTTAAAACATTGCAGAGAAAACAAAAGTACCATATTTTACATAGGCCCATGTAAAGCTAACATACAGGCTACCACAATGAATGACCGTGGAATAAAGCCTATTAAAATTACCAGCTAAACAATACTATAGTAGGTCAAGTTTACGAAGGTGTGCCCAGAAAAGTAGCTGAAATGTGCAACTGTGTCACTAGAAAAGTTCCGTAGTGTACCTTTAAAAATAACGTAGCGTCCAATCAAACAGACGTTAAATCAGGGATGTAACGATATCCAAATTGGAAGGTTTTGTTGCGATATTGTTTAAAAAAAAATCACACAACAAATATTTAGTGATTATTACAGTCATATTTTAAAGGTGCACTGTGTTACTTTTGTATTGGAGGGTGCGCCACCTGCTTGTCTCCATGGTAATTTAACTGTTTTGCATTGATTATTACACAGAAAATGGAATTATGGTCAGATCTATGGAGAAGCAAGCCTGCGCGTGGTAAGAATAAGGTATTTTTGATCTATAAAACACCTGTGATGTAACAAATGTAAGGATGATATGTTTAATGCCCTACTGTGAAACATTTCAGGCGAAGAAATAACATCTCCATGGAGACAAGCAGGTAGGGGACCTTCAGCCTTAGAAGTTATGCAGCGCACCTTTAAAGGATTACAGTTTTTAAGTGTTAAGTAACTGTAATTTCTTGAATTAGCTTCATTGGAAAGAGCAAAGAGCAAAGGATCATGGTAAATGTAGTTCCCTCTGATTTTTTACTTACTAAAAAACACATTGCATTGCGAGAATTGATTTCACACTATGATATTGAAGGTGTGCTGGGTAACTTTTTGGTTGGGGGGTCCATCACCCATCACCATCACCTGCTTGTTTCTATGGATACGTCATTGTCTGCCTGGAATGCTCCACAGTGTGACATTAAACAGCTCCACTTTCCATTTATTCAAATACAGGTGGTTTTAAAGCTCAAAAATACCTAGAAAAACTGGCATTCTGACTATGAGCAGGGTCGCCTCTCCACAGATCTGACCTGTGACTTGGTCTGGTTCGGTCTCCATGGAGATAGGAAGGTTTAATGGCATATTGTGGAACATTCCCAACAAAGTAATAATATCTCCATGGAGAAAAGCGTTTGACAGGTTCTCCACCAGAAAAATGACACATTACATCTTTAAAGTTACTGTTACATCCCTGATTTAGATGTTGCTAGGTGACACTTCTGGGCAAACCTCATATTGTGGTGCATTCCTATTTAAAATATCGTTCATAGTAGTGTTTTTCCTTCACTTAAAGTTGCCTTTTTGATTAGGTAGCAAGTACAAGATTATAACTACAGTCAGTCTATATTATTACTGATATCAAGAACAGCCTTTTTGATCCAGCGCTTTCACAGTCAAAAACTCCCTTGTCAATAACATACAAAAGAATAAAAAAACTATAATAAAGGCTCAAGTTGGCTCTTAATGTAGTGTTTTAACAGCACAGTAAAATCAGGCCTCGTAATAGCGTTTTTAGGTAGTCTTTTTTGGCTTCTGCTTCATGATTTTTGGGATCTTTGTGGTGAGTTCTTAGGAAAAGTCCCATATGGCGTCAGTGGTTTCAGATGGAGTGGTGGGTGAATTGCATGATGGGATTGGGGGGCTGGAGACGGGGGGTTCGTCCGGACTGGTGAGGGGCACAGCGGGGTACATGAGGCTGAGGAAGGAGTCCCGCGTGTGTCTCTTCACCTATAAAAAATAAAAATATAAGTCGTTTAAAACAGTTTGAGACAGATATGTAGAAAAGAGTGAGGATAACAAGTTGCTCACCTGCTTAAAAAAGGCATGGCTCAGCAGAGTGGTTGCCGAAGGTCTAAAAAAAACCAAACAAACTTATTTTTGGGGGATTTTTAAAACTGTTTTTTGTACAATTTCAAAAGCAACCAAAAACACACGATGCAAATACAAACTATCCCAATATAAAAGGTTAAATCATTAAGAAAATAGTGAAATTCAAAATTGTACTATGCAGCTTTTCTGGTAGAGGCTCCATCATCTGCTTGTCACCATGGAGATGCTATACCATTTGCCTGAAATGTTCCACAGTATAGCATTAAACAAGCAGATGATGCTGCCAGGACCATTTAGATCCATTCTTACTGCTGTTTGAGCAATAAAAACACTTAAAATTGAAAACACGCATGATAGTTACTTGTAATGCAGTACTGTGGAACATCAACAGCATTTCCATTCTCCACCAGAAAAGTTACATATTGTTCCTTTAAACATTAGTTTTTTGAAGGAATTTAAAACTTAAATTTTGGACGTAGGGCCTCATTTCCTCGTGAGCCAGAGTGTAGATGTGTGGAGACACTTTTTAAATATTCCATCCAGTCCTTGTATTTGCAGAGGTCGCTAATGCTAGGCTAGCACATTTCAATGCGCTTCATTAGCCTGCCACTATAAACAGTCTTACCCACTCCACAAAGCACCCGAGGCAAAACAATTATAGCTCCAGACTGTCGATGTGAACGTCTTTGTCAATAGAATAATTTTAAAAGTAAAACCAATTATGCCTCAGCAGCAGAGAGTTGTATTTCCTGTTAGAAAGCTTGGCAGCGGCGGACTGATATCACCGCTGCTGCTGAGAAAATAGTCCCTCGACATGCAACGATTCATGCAATGCAATTTTAGTTTTATTTCAACATTATTCTATCAACACATGGACAGTCTGGCGTAGTGACTGTTTTGCTTTGTAGAGTGGATAAGACTGTTTTACTGTCAGGCTAACTAAGACCATTGACATGCACTAGCCTAGCATTAGCGACCTCTGCAAATACAAGGACTGGATGGAATATTTAAAAAGTGTCTCCACACGTCTACAGCACTCTGGCTCACTGGGAAATGAGGTGCTATGTCCAAAATTCCAGACTTTCCCTTTAGGAAATATATAGATTTGTAAAAGTGAAGTCTGACCTCCTCTCAGGCTGCTGCTGTAGACATTGCTGGACCAGGTTGTGCAGAGTGGCCGAGTGGTTTTTGGGCCCGGGGCTCTGTGGCCGGTCCGTAGGGGGCGCTGTGGCACTGTGGGTCATGGAGCCGGTGGCAACGCTCTCCCCGATCCCAGAGTCCACCCCAGAGCGGGAGACCTTCAGCCCACCCAGCTCCCCCAGAGGGAAGGGGGCGACGTCGAGCAGGCAGCAGTGAGAGCCACGCAACTTCTGAAGGAGCATCTGAGCAAAACAATGTAAAAAAGAGACATTAGCAAGGTTTTTTTTGTATATTTATGGAGAATTGTTGTGGGTGGCGTGGGTTTGTGGACTGAGCACTGGACATAATCTATAGAAAGTTTGGATAAGGCCCAGGAGAGATCACAAAATTGCTCAAACATATATGGATGACACCTAAATAAACTGTTATCTTCCTTCTAAAAAATTGTAATCTGATTTTTTTGTTCTTCCAACTGTACTGGGGGTTAAATTTTTAGTTGTGGATGTTAAATTTGTAAAAGTGAAAAAATGCATAGCCGAAACACTATTTAAAAATGTCTTTATTTGAGTGTGCAATGCATTTTTACACTTTTATTTAGCTGTTTCTTTCATTTGCACCTCTACAAGAACTTTGCCGTGCGTTTTCTGTTTCACTGGAAGGTAATTTTCTGTCTGCTATAAGAAGCACAAAGACTTTTTTTGTTGTTTTTACTTGAAAAAGACAAAAAAACAAGCTATAAAACATGCTATAAATGTTCAAAAGCAAACTAACTAGATGCGACTACTGCACCGATTTTGAGTTGTAATATATAGTTTATTTTTTCCTTTAGTCCAATTATATGAAACACATTTTAATTAGTGGCTCTTTATGCCTCATTTAGTCAAAGATGCAATACTCCTACACTACAGACAAGTAAATCAAAGTATTGTTCCTGAAATACCTGAGTTGGTGGCATGTCTTGAAAAGGCACCCGTCCACTGACCAGTTCACAGGCAACAATCCCCAAACTGTAGATGTCTGACTTCACTCCATAACCGTGCAGGTCCTGGACAAGAACAGAAGGTTAACCACAAGCAAAGCTCTAAATTATATTGTTTTAAAGTGAACATATTGTGTAAATTCAACTTAGATGAGATTTTAACCATGTAATCACAGTGTTCCCTCTCATTAGCCGACTTTTATTTATTATTTTGTAGTTCATTTGTATTTTGATTCATGCGTGTTCGAGTAATCCAGTATAATCCTGCATTTGAGGTCTATTTTTAGCTCAAAAGTCAGACTCCAAGATATAAATGTAAGATTAAAAATGTCACACACGCATTTTTCAACAATGAAAATCTCTCAAAATGTCACATGTTCTGTAGTTTTGAACTGCAAGTCAATGGACCTTTTTCTATTATTAAACCCTTTAAGAAATGAACAAAATGTCAAATAATAATAGTCATAGGTCATAGTTAAAGGTGCTTTTCTCTGGGATAATGTCATTTCTTGAACTAGAATATGATGGTACCTGTCTGAGTAGCTCCGGACTGAGCCAGGGCAGCAGGGCGGGGCTGTGGTGGGGCATGTCATACACCACCCTCTGCCTTTTGCCCTCTCTCATCATACTGTAGGCACTGTGCAGACCGGAGAGGTAAACCCGGCCCTCTCCAGACAGCAGGATGTGACTGGCCTTCACCCCCCTGCAGCAAAAACAAGGAAATGATGGTAATGTGCTAGATAAGAGACATTACATTACTATTTTATACTATTATAATATCTGATCTATGATGTAATGTAGTCTCCTCATCACAAACAGACCTGGAGTTGTGTTTTGTTTTATTCACACATGTTTAACACACAAACCCTGTATATTTAGGTTACATTTACACTAAAATGAATTACTGTATCGCTATATTACTGTATCGGAAATGATTTTCATGGACCGATAACGAGGTTCAGTTGTTCCATGGCCGACGAGCAAGTATTTCTAGCGACGCCGTTTCTTGTTTGTCTATTGTTTAAACTGTTTTCTGCCATAGCGCCACACGACAAATGTCACAAACCCAGCGAATCAGGAAGCTGTAAGTCACAGTGACGTGGTCCAATAAGGAGGAAACTAAAGCTCCTACATCAGCGTATCCATGTTTTTGTTACGTTTCTGGAGCAGTTTTCCATCAGATTATTGGGGATGAAAACTGCACCGGCAACAAAAACGAATATGTACTAATGTGGATGAGTTTTTCTTGTCATAGGTTAGACTTTTAAAACTTTTATTAACCTGATTTAAATCTGGAAGTACTGATGCAACAAATTGTCTTTAATGTAATCTTGAACTCCACTAAAAAGGTTATGTAAGGTAGTGTTGTTACGATACTTAAATTTCAAACTACTGTGGAAAAGACTCAATACTTAATACTGATTCTGATACAATGATAATTAAAAAACATATTTCTTTAGACAATAGAAGTGATTTTCAACATTAAATCACAGTATAGTACTTTTCTATTCCCGTGTGGTCTTATGTCTGTGGTCTGGGTCTATGCGCTTTTGTACTTGTTCTGATAAAGCTCAAGATCGTACGAAAACTATTCACAAAAAGTTAATTTCTGTCCTGTGAAATTGACTTTTTTGAACTGATCAAATGAAGATCTAGTTTTAGTGTCAATTAGTATCAGATTTTTGATCATTTTGACGACCCTAATATAAGATAAAAAAGGAAAATAAACCTGTATGTGCATTCAAAACCATCTCTATCTATGTTATAAGCCTGAGTGCTCTTACCGGTGGACATAGCCCATTCTGTGGAGATATTCCAGAGCCTTGAGCACGCCAAACAGCAGATACGCGATTAAAGACTCGCTCATACCATCAGGGAAATAGGTTCTCAGCAAAGAGTCCGCAGAGCCTGAATGCAGAAGTGTGGAGAGAGCGGAAAAATGGATAGAGATTTTAATCCACTAATGTATTCATCTGTAAAAGCATTATCGATTGAGTTCTTTGCATGAAGAGGTCTCCTCACCGTAGGACATGAGTGGAGAGAGGACCCAGAGCTGACACGAGGAGCTGAAGACGAGGCGAGACGTCAGAAGGTTTGGATGGCGGAAAAGTCGAGACAGCAACACTTCGTTCTGGAGAAGAAGCGAAAATGTTGATAAATAAGGAGAATTTCTACCTTGTCTTCTTAGTACAATATATTGCTGAAGAAAATAACCGATAAAAAATGATAATACTGAAAGTAATTTATGCCATTAACACGATACCCCTACAGCAGTTTTATACCAAAAAACTGTTCTAAATGTATAATGTATAAATCTAAA
>KN511104.1:5423-16325 GCA_000787155.1 Scartelaos histophorus
GCATTCCCTCAAAGCATTTCCTCTGGCAGTTCCCAGAGTCTGGAAAGTCTTTTGCTGCAACATGTGGTGTACAAATCCTGTAGCACCTGAAATGCCCACAGCTACCGCCTTAGTTAGCTCATTGATGACCTCTTGCCTGGTCTCCAAGGATACAGGAAGTTAATACGCTGTTTTGGAAAATATAGCATTTTCAGGACAATAAAGATGTGATCTAAATATGTTGTGTTAGCACTCAATAACCAAAAGAAGTGTAATACCCCCTCTTTAAGCTGTCTTTGGCCCCAGTAATCTGGTGTAGTAGTGGTGCAGTGGTGGTGTGTGATTGATAAAAACTATAAATCGTATGGTGCAGCACTTTTTATTTATAAGCTTAAATTTTGTAGAGTCCATCTCTACGATTCCCACCGTAGTCAACCACTTGTCTAGCATTAGCTAGACAAGTTAAGTCAGTTAAGAGTTTTTCAGTCAGTCACCCTTGCCTTAATCTAACATCTAAACCACCTAAAATAATCATGAATGAATCATATTGAGCTAATGCTAATGTGTGCATTGTGCCTCCATGCTAAGTTATGAACTTTCCACCATCGAGATGCATGTAGAACACCCCCAAAGTGATTCACTGCAAAGTATCAGTACAATTTACTTTTCACTATGCTGTCTTCTATGTGACCCTCCCTCCCTTAGATACCCAGGAGAACATGTTTAAGGTCTCCATTGGTCTTTTTGCTCTTGATGTGATCCTGCTCAACATCTCATTCCCCTCTGAGAGCCTAAGCCTGGAGCAGGGCATCTCCAGAGGCTTCACGGTCCAGGAACAGGCCCAGGAGCACAGCAGCCTGAAGACCTTCTCTGTGCACCTGCCCCTCACAGACAGAGCCGTGCTAAAGACAGTAAGTCAAATGTGCTACCATGTTTGATTTTAAATTCCATAAACATAACCCAAATATACCTCTTACTGCTGACAGTTGTAATGCTGATTTATTCTTAATTCCAAACACATTTGACATGATGTTAAGCTGTTTGTAATTTGGTTCTCAAGACAATCAGATAATAGAATAAGCCTCACATGAGTCTCATCTGGTTTGCCAGTTTCAGTGGTAAAATCAAACTGGTTTAAACCTAAGTGAACTCTTTTTGATCTGAATGGTCACTCCCTAAACCTCAGCACCTGCACCAATCATGGATCAGTGTTATTGTAGCCTCTGCAGCCCAGGGAGGAAATTCTGGAGGTTCTAGCTTTCACATGGCCTGTTCATATACTGAGAATGAGACTTAGATGTGAATATCTGCAGATTAAGTCTCTGACCTCTCAGGTAAAAGTCTTAAAAACACAAGGTTGTCTACAGCACCTCTTATCTGGAGTTACATACCAACATGCTATTGGCCACTCTAATCATAGCTGACATTTATTCATAATTTATTTCCATGTCAATGTGAGTGAGCCATAAAATTCAATGACTGATTAAATATAAGGGCATGACTCACATTGTGGAGCAGTGTGTGCTAACTCTCTGATTCACTTTCTGCCCACAGAAGCTCTCAGACCTCACAGTTTACACCGCCCATGTGATGTTTGGGTTTCTGGTGTTACCGGAGCTCCAGCCGTTTTCTTTCTTTGTGTCTTTGGAGACTCGGTTAATGGACACAGGTTGGCACTGTAAATATAAATGTCATCTGAAAAAAAGACACACATAGGTGAGGTGCAAGTTTTAAAAGGATGAAAAATGCTTTTAACTGAATGCAGACAGCACACAGGAGAGACTTATTTTGAAATGCATAATTGAACCGTCATGAACTATAAAGGGCCTATATAACAGTTTGTTTCTGTTTTTTTGTTTTTTTTCATCACAAACAAACAAGTTTTGATTTGTTTAATTTGCATGTTTAATATACACATCCTGCATATTTAGGTTGAGTTCTTCACTCAAAATGAAAACACTCTTCCACACTGTTCCACCTTGTGATGTGATGTGGTAAAGCTCCACTGTGTTTTTAAACTCCAAACACCTTGATTTCAGCCCTGGAATGACACATCTATCGTACCAAAGGTAAAGGTGTATTTGTTACCTTGAGAAGTACTACTATATTACATCACAAGGTGTAATAGCATTTTGAGTTTTGGAGATGTAGACAGACTAATAGAATTAGTCAAACATGTGTGAATGAAACAAAACACAACTTGTATATGTTGTGTTTTTGATGAGGTAGTATATAGGTTAAGGGTTTGTGTACAAGGTTAGGGTTCAGGTTAAGCAAGTAGTGACTATGGTTAAGGTCATGATGCATCAATGTAGGTGTGTGTTTGTGTGTCAGGGCCTCCTTCAGTGAGTGGGACCTGCGATGGTCAGAACTTCCTGGTCCTGGTGCAGTCCGGCTCTCAGCAGTTCCAGATGATGGTGGGCCAGAGGGCACTGACCCCAGCTCTGGCCAAACACTACAGCTTTGTGGAGAACGGCACACACTTCTCCCTCATGGTGCCCATCCTCGCACCGGACGTCATCTATGAGGTACACAGATCAAGTCAATTTCAGGGGGCACTATAAGCACACTGGGCTGCAGAATACAATAATGATAGAAAAGCTCAAACAAAAGTAGAGTCATCAGATCCTGTGTCAATGCAGTTTGAGGTGAGTAACAACCTTCAGGACAAGAGTCAGCCTCACTCACTCTCCCCTCCATTTCAGTGGTTAATGAGATGAGACGTGCTTTTTGCACAGATCCATTTTCTTTAGTTTTGATGCCAATTTCAATACTATGGCTTTAGAGTCTGCACTGGTATCAGTTGATATCAACTATCAGCAGATACTCATACAACATACATTCTTTAAACTAAAATAAAATATGACAAAAGTCACATGTAACTACAGAAAACCTGGTAAAAATAAGAGATTTTCTGGGCCAACTACAACTAAGAAAGTATGGTTACATGATTTTATATGTCCAATCAGATTATTGGCCGAACCAGTATTTGGAAGTGGATATTCCAGCAAAATTTTGGTATTGGACCAGTATCAGATAGAAATATTGAATCTGTACATTTCAGTATTGATGCCTCCTCCTATGTTCATGTCCTAGACCATAGAGGCGTCCTGGGTGACAGCACGGTTGGAACTGGCTCTGGTCTCTCCTGAGGACCACCGTCGCATCAAGGATTTCTCCCTGAGCTGCAATTTCTACGCCACGCTCACCGGTTTGGCTCATTCCTGTAGTTGTTTTGTCACATGTACTTATTTTAGGCACAGTTGATTCTTGTGAGCTTTCAACCATATTAGAACATCGTTACCTTCTCAAAAAACATGTTCTGAGCTCATTCACACATGTTTGAGTAATCCTTTATTATTAGTCTGTCAACATCTTTTTTTTTTTTTTTTAATTCAAAATGTTTTTATTGTTTTCAAATTATCAAATATATACATGAAACTGGCAGGTAAATTCACAGATGACACAATTCTGCGGATCTGGAAAAAGCATCCAAAATTAGAACAGGACATGGAGAATGGCAGGTGCAAATAGTAGTAAAATTGGAAAAAAAAGAAATAAAAGTGCAAAAATAAATACTGTAACTCTGCTGCAGCCTGGTCTTTTTAAAGTGCTGAATACAGTCGTAGGAAACGGGCCCCGTTTTCTCAAATGCACCAATATTTTGTTTGAATGAAAATCACATTTTTTTAGCTTTAGACAGGACATGATCTTATAACCAATATGAAGGAGAGTTGGCGTATTTCCACTAAAATGGCTCAGCATGCCATAAGTAATTTAAAAGCAAAAATATATTTTTTTTTTGTGGCACAAAAATGTACATGATCCTCCAACACACCAAAAAGCGCCAATATAGGATTTAGTTCCAACCTAACATTGAATACCAGGGATAGAGTCCTGAAAATATTCCTCCTGTAGGTTTGCAGGCATGAACATGACCAAAACATGTGGCCGAGAGAGGCCTCAGTCAGGCCACATGGTATGTACAATAGGTTAACTTCAGGATACATAGAAGACAGTCTGGTCCTGGAGACACTCGCTCAATGTACAACTTTTTATTGAATTGTCTGCCAACATCTCTAAAGCTCTAAATGCTGTTTCACCTTGTACTGCCATGTGGTTGTGTCTGCTTTGGTCAATTATTTGTGTTGTCCCTGTGTGCAGAGTGCTTTCCTAACGGCACCATCACAGCCCTGGCTCTGAAGCTCGAGTCTGTCCCTCATTTGGACCCTGGTCAGCTCACCCTACAGGACCCTGCGTGTGGACCCCGCTACAGCACAGAGCGCTATGCCTATTTCAGCTTTACTGCCAGCTCATGTGGCACCACCCGCAAGGTACCTAATCCAAACTATACACAATAAAATGTGTGGAAATGTACTTTGGCAAGCAAATTGCTCCAGTACATGCAGCTATGCTGGGAACAATGGTATTTGTATGTGCAAAGATCTGGACTAAAATGATGTTTCTTAATGTTTTAGAAATGGTCAAAGCTGAGCACTGCAATGGCCATATTTTAATTAAAACAACATTATTTTTCACATGAAGGATTCATCTTGAAATAGTAGAAATAATTCAACTTTTTGTAACTCAACTTTTTTGGAGAGTTAGATTCAGAATGACTAGTTACATCTTTCAAGTCTTTATACTGCAGACATCTGTTTTTAAAGAATGTGAATGTAAGATTTAGATTTTACATTTTATAAACATCACTTTACTGTGTTCCCAGATACAATGTAAACATGTTCAAATCAAATATATCCATTGTAATGCTGATTTATTGATGTTATAGTTTGGATAATCATTTTGAGAACCAATCAGAAAGCAGAAGGCTCACATTAGTCTCTCATTTGGGTGCCACTTTCAATGCTGAAATCCAGTTGGTGGGTTGGTTGAATCATTATTACCTAAAGCCCAGTACCTACACCCATTCATGAATCAGCCTGTGAGTGCATTCTGAAGGTTCTAAACGTTAAGAGTGCAGGCTCTGTTCAATTATTTTCCCAGTTGAGTGAAACCGCATTGAGTATTGTTTTTTGGTACTTTTAAAATGTCTCATCTTTACTATTCAAAAAGATTTACCTCCTGCCTTAGTATTCACCACATCTGTGAGACAAGTAGCGATTGCCTCATAATGTTTCCACAGCCCAGTCTCTTGACTGAGCTGTGCTAAAGCAAGAGGAGCCTAACATGAGCAGTGTGGAGCCAAACTTCACTCAAACTTTCTCACCAGCTTAACACATTAGTGTGTGCTGTTTAGCACAAATATTTCACTTTTGGGGCACATTTCATGGCAATAACTGTTTTCAACTCTTTCAGTTTGTGAGCAGCAGGATGGTGTATGAAAATGACATCTCTCTGCCTGATGAGATGCTGGCTCAGAGGGATGCAGAGGACACAGAGTATCAGTGAGTTTCATTCTTACTGTCTGTTCATTCACTAAACTCATTGTGACCATGGACATTTGTGTTTTCAGTTTGAAGGTGACGTGTTGGTACGACACCAACACCACATCTGCATTATCTCTCCTGGTCAGCCCCCGGGCGAGTGAGCCCTTTGCAGAGAGCGCCACAGGCCAGCTGCATGTGCACATGAGGATGGCTCGCAGTGAGGACTCACTGTTTTTACTAGGCTTATAGTGCAGGGTTTTGTTCACAGCTATGGCTGGAGGCTCTCCTTTGGTGGTACTCACAAGTCTCTGGCTGTAGTACTACTTTAAAACAAATCCACAGTTCCAGTTTAGACCATAGTCTATTGTACATTAGTTCTTAGGAGAACACATATTATGCATTCTTTATAGCTTTCATTCTTTTTAAACATGCTTTTGGTCAACTTTGGGCTAAATATTTCACATTTTTAACTTAAAATAATATCTACATTTGGAAAATCTGCTTTATAAACTAGCTGTCCATTCCCAATGAGATGTTTAGATGAGTGAATTACACGCTAATGGAGCTATGGGTTTAAAAACTGCACTACAGAAGTACTGATCTTTTTTCTTGTGGCGCAACACAATGCAAACTGTGCATTTTTGAGTGTTCAGAAGACAACTTTAGATGAATAGATTAAAGAAACAACTGCGAAAGAAGGAAAATTCACCGCTCCACTCAGCATGTGTCCTTTGGCCTCATAGATGATTTTGTAGCTCACAAAGAGATTTCTGAATTATATGTATTGTGTACCTTATAACCAAAACTATGTGCTTAATTGTAAATGTGTCATTTTGATGCCTAACGCTGTGCATTATAAACTGGTAATGTTTTATTTTTTATCGAGATTTAACTATACCAATGTAATACAGTGGCTCTTATAGTTACATTTTTGCTAAAGTGTTTTGTTTTGTAAAAGAAGCACAGTGGAGGTTGAAGGGTTGATACTTGATTTAGATGTGATTGCAAGTCTTAGTATTAAAATCCTGAAAACAAAAATATTTGGAGGACCCCAGGACTGCCTTTTTAGGAGTGTGCAACACTGCATTTGTGGAACATTTGTATACTCTGGGCTTTTCTGATAAACGATTCTTGTCGATCTTTGTGCCTGCTTATGATGTTCCAGATGAGTCCTTCCGGGAATTCTACACAGACGACGACTTCCCGCTGTCCAAGGCCCAGCAAGAGGCCCTGTGGTTTGAGGTGGAGCTGGAGCCTGCACTGAAGGGGAGAGTGTCTCTGGAGCTGGAGAAGTGCTGGGCTACAGAGGATCAGGACCCGACCTCAGTGCCAGCATGGGACCTCATTATCAATGGGTAACAGACATGAGGATACCCTGATCATCAAAGGGTAACAAGCACGGAAGAGGTGGGAAGAGGTGCCCACCTCTTCTTCACTGGGTAAAAGCCACAGGGACATAAACAGGTGGCACACGGCCATTTTATCTGAGGCAATGGTACAACCATAAGGTAACCTGTTCATATCTTTTGGTTCCCAATATTCACTCTGTTCAGGTGTGTCCCAGGAATTCTTATTTGATTACACTATGGGGAAGCAAATTTGTTGCTATTTTATATTTATGGGAATGGTGAAGATCAAATTTAACAGCACAGGCAAAATAGATCTGAGCCATGCATTCATTGTCCAAAAGAACACTTTCCTTCTCCTGTGTCTCTGCAGCTGTGTGACCCCGGACAGCCCTCTCCCAGTGAAGCTTCTCCCCGTTTGGGAGGACGCCAGAGTCCACTACCCCCCTCAACTCAAGAGGTTTCAGCTGCACCTTTCCCCGTCTGTCAGTCCTCAGGTAAGACATGTCCCCCTTCACCAGCAGGCCGGGCCTCAGGTAAGACGTGTCCCCCTTCACCAGCAGGCCGGGCCTCAGGTAAGACATGTACCCCTTCACCAGCAGGCCGGGCCTCAGGTCAGACATGTACCCCCTCACCAGCAGGCCGGGCCTCAGGTCAGACATGTACCCCCTCACCAGCAGGCCGGGCCTCAGGTCAGACATGTCCCATTGAGTTGAATCTGTCTTTATCTAAATACATTGTTTCCTTTTTGTTTAAATTAGAGCCCAACCAATATATTGGTTGACCGATATTATCAACCGATTTGGGCACTTGGAGACATATCGACTGTTGACCTAAATTTAGCCAATATGAGCAGAGTGCACATTGTTATACATGCTTATATGCTTAGATATATTGAGTCAATTTAATCCAATTTACAAACAAATGTCGTATGTGGCACGCATCATTTATCTGTGGAGTAATTTGTCTGCCTGTGACACCGTACAGCCCCTGTATACACCCCAGTGTTTTTGCCACTATAAACACAATATGGCTGTAAATTTAAAAGGTAGTAGTTTAAATAGTAGTTTTTGCATGAACCCCACCTGCAAGTGTAGTGTTGAGACTGCAGTTTGTGTCAGATACAGAGATATGCAATGGTGTAGTTGACTTAATAAAAGAAAAGAATAAAAATAATTAAAAAAAAAGAAGTCCACTGACTTCTACGTTAGAAAACTGTGGAGCACAATGGGAGCTGAGGAGGGTACAGAGCAGTAGCAGTGTTCTTGTGGCGGTGAAAAATGGGAAATGGCGTCTTGAAAATAAGCTATTAAAATTTTTAGATTTCAACTACTGTATATAGTATCTATATAGTCTCTGAGGAAGAGTAGTGCATTTTATATGAAGTTTAAGCCTCTATCCCCTTGATGCTCGCTTGTCTGACCAACCAGTCCTTTCTGCATACTGTTCAAATCCAGAATTGACAGGAACCAGACAATAGCTGAAAATCTATATAAAATCACTATGAAAGCTTTCAGTGCTGCTTAACAGGAAGACTGGCCAGGTAGGGTCAGCAGATCCTGTGTCAGGGCAGTCTGATTAGAGGAAGAGCCAAAAGGGTCCCCCCTCTGTGTCCTGCAGACCGGGTATCACAGAAACACAAATCAGAAAAGCCTCTTCTAAGCCTTTTTGTCACTCCGCTTTGTTGTTTGCTGATGAAATGGGACACTATCTCAAATAAAAGAATTTCTTCTAGAATATCTTCTGCTACATTTGTGGTAAAACACCAGTAGCATCTCAAAGGCCCAAAGTTGGCTTCATTTCACACCTTAAACCCAATAGTCCAAAGCAATGGTGTCCAGTCTAATAGTGGTGTGTGTTGCAGCTGTTTGTCCACTGTGACGTGACCATCTGTGATCCCAGGAACCCCATGGACCCCGTGTGCTCTGGACACTGCTCCGGCCAGCTGAAAGGTGAGAGCAGGCCTACCCTTCACTTTATGGGTGTGCCTCCATACAGGCACATATATAAAAAAAAAATCATGAGATTCAAATTTTTGATTGTACCTGTATATTTTGTAGTCCACTTTTAGACTTGGTTCTAGATTGTATTCCTAATCAATGAGCTGATAATATGTAATACCCATTGTGCTATTAAAGGTGATGTACCAGATTTGTTTAACTGTCTGATCAGCATGAAAAAACAAACTAGTTCACTGTAAACGGTTTGCAGTGGTACAAAATTATTCCTCACTTACCTTATGCATACTGAGCAGAAAAATTGCTTAATTATTTTCACACAGACTAGAAAAGATGTTTTTGTTTTCTGAAGTCACAAAGGTAACAACTAACATACTAACTTACACTTCCTGATTATCAGACAAGAAGGCTCTTTTATACTTAGACATAGACAGCATGCAGTGAGTTGTATTGTATAAGCAGCTCTTGAGGTCAAAATATCCACTGGGGCAAGACAAATGCACTGGAAAACTACAGGCACAGGTCCTTTTAAGTACTTTGCAAGTACTCACTTTTCTGTGGGAAGGTCCACGTACTGCTTGTATCCAAGGATTGATTTGCTTGGAGTTTTCCACAGTATGGCAGGGTGGGTACCTGACTCTCACCCTGAGCTGTTTTTGAAACTTTTTTGAGCTCAGTTTTAACAAATCATTGGATTTTAACCAACTAAAGAAGTGCATGAAGGGAATGAACAATTTCAGTTTTGTCTCTTCCATGGGATCTGCTGACCCTCCCTGCCAGTCCTTAAACTGCACTGAGACATAAAGGCCAATGAGATGCGTAGTGGAAATATTGCTGCAGCAAAACTTGAGTTTCCCTCAGGATCAGTAAAGTACCTGTCTCTCTCTTTTAACATATCAATTTGGTATTTACTTCATTATGGATGTTTGTTGCTCAAAAAGCCATTAACTGCGTGCCAGCTTGTCTCTTCACTGATCCAGTTTGTAAATGTTGGTGATTTCACTTTCTTTCGTGGCCTACTGTGTTATAATCTTGGATAAACAGTCCTTAGAGACAAGCACAGTGTTGTGAACCATCCACGTGAAAATTACTTGATACCTCTTAATAGATTATTTTAGCCATTTTTTAGATGTTCTTTATTAAAGGTCCTACACACTCTTGTGTGCTTTTTGTCAAAACAGACCCGGAGTGAGTTTTTTTGGTTTTTTCATTCACACATGTTTGACTAGTCCTTTATTTTTATGTCCACATCTCCAAACTTAAAATGCTCTGTTCCACTTGTGATGTCATATAGTGGTAGTTTTTAAGTTAATTGCATCTTACCTTTTGTTCAGTAGAGAACTAGAGCTGAAGTTATCCAAATGATTCTAATGAAGGTGTGCAGAGTTTGAAAACACAGTGGAGCACTATTTACCATGGGAACTCAAAGTGAAACAGAAACAATAAAGCATCTGTGTGAACATGTAAATGTGTGAATCAAACAATTCATCCATTCATCCATTTTTTCAATTCAATTCAATTTATTTTTGTATAGCCCAGAATCATAAGTTATCTCAGCGGGCTTCACAAAATTGTTAAAATAGCAAACAAAAATGTCAGAGAATGAGCAGAACAAGGAAAAAATAATTAAAATAATAATAATAATAATGCGAAATTAATTAATAATTCAAAAATACAGAATGTCCAACATCTAGCAGCCAGATGGATAATTGTCCCAGCATCTCCTGTCCTTAGACCCTCCTTCCTCGGCAAGGAAAAACTCGAAAAAAACCCAGTGGGAAAAACCGAGAAACCTCAGGGAGAACCACAGTGAAGGAGAGATCCACTCCCATGGACGGACAGGCATAGATGGTCAGGACGAGTCCACTGCCAAAAAGGTTGTAAATCTGTAGACCAAGGCTATTGGCAGAGGGAAACTACTGATCTAACAGGACGAGGACAGATTGATCCAGGACATGAAGGAGGGAGGGGTCCAGGTCCTGGACACTAGGGGGCACCACGGTCCAAACTGGAACAGCAGCATCTGAAACAGTTACACTCCCCAGGAAGGGGAGTGGGACAAGGGACAACATGTGAATAGCAAAGAACAGACTATGAATGAACTTGTAATTTAATATTCTATAATGGTAATGAAACAATTAAATTCAATTTATTTTTGTATCGCTCAAAATCATAAGTTATCTCAGCGGGCTTCGACAAAACACACAAACAAAACACAACGCCAGGTATGTT
>JACN01026546.1:0-13098 GCA_000787155.1 Scartelaos histophorus
ACACACACACACACACCCTCTCTCTCCCTCTCCCCCCCTCTCCTGTCACTCCACACACTGCCCTCTGCTCAGAATGTGCTGATGTAGGATAGAGACTAGACCAGGACTAGACCGGGACTAAACCAGGGCTAGACCAGGACTTGGGTCGATAGCACTTTGGTCTGGTCTCTATTTGGACTACAGAGGATCCATTTTGATAATTTCTTAAACAGGTTTGAGTTTTATTTAGTTGAGCTGTGGTTTGTGACTGACCTTTTAAATTAACTTGTGTGTGTCAGATGCCCTCCCTGTGTGTCACACACCCTCCCACATAAATAATGAGGGAGGGTGGATTTTCTATGTGATGTGTGAATAAATGAGCAGCAACTGCCGGCATTTCACACCAGGACTAAACCAAAATTGAACCAGGACTAAACCAGAACTGAACCATGAGCAGACCAGGATTAAACCAGGACCACATCAGGACTGAATCAGGACTGAACCAGGTTTAAACCCTGGACTAAACTGGGACTAAACCAGGACTAAACCATGTCTAAACCAAGCCTAAACCAGGACTAAGCCAGGTGAATATTTTGTGTGTTTCAGTCATAACGAGCGGAGGACCACGTTCATTCATCCTCAAACTGGAGTTGCCTCCTCGGAGAACTCCGCCTTCATCCTGCATGAACTGTGAGTACTGAAAATACTGCAAATGTTACATCTGCTACTACCAAAACTAATACTACTAGTAGTACCGCTGTTGCTGCTGCTACAACAACTACTACCATGCAAGATACATAGATCCCGGTAAAGCATGGAGACAAGCAGGAAATAGATCAAATGCAAGAAAAGTTACAAAATTTAAAAAGTTACAAATTGTGGCTGCACGTCACCTGCATGATTCCATGGAAATTTAAAGTGAAACCACTTAATACTTAGTAACTGTTACTTATGGATACCAATATGTTTAAAATCCATAGTGTGGCCAATAAATGTATCTAAAGTTAAAGTTCACAAATTCATTTTTCACTTTTGTAAAACAACATCATAACACAGAACATATTGTAATATGGGTCCTCTAATAATATACAAATACAAAAAGTACAAATTTTGGATGACTAAGACACAATTGACCAATGAATTGACTAAATGACTAAAGGTATAAAGGATTTTAGGTCAGCTCTATCTCTTCCTCTCTCTGTGTGTTCTCTCTGTACTGTAAAATCTAATATCTTAACCTTACATGAAAAAACCTTGGAAACTGATTGCTTTGAAAAATTTGACTAAGATGGACTATGAATCTAAAGCTGTGCTTATAAGTAATTCCTCAGTGAAGTGTACGGCAAATTCCTCTTTCATCTCACTAGGCAGAGCAAGTTAAGTTAACTAATCAAGTACTACTCAGTACCTCAAATCTGAAATATGTAATAACCTTTGCGTTAAGAGTAAGTTAACCTTACTTGGAAACCGACTGCCTTGAAAATAAAATAAATGCGAAGTGCTGCTTGGTAATACTAAGTTAAATCAAATATTGTCAAATAAGCAAAAAGGTATGAAATATTATAAAAAATAAATTCCTTGAAAAATGTCTTTACCCAACATTAATATCAGTGTGACACAGCATGTGTCCAGAAACACACAAAGTACCAGAGAAAAGCAAGTTGACTAAAAAAGCAAAGTAGTATAACGCTCCAGTCAACACTCGGGCCCACAAATCTTCTGCTACTCACTAACTCCTTTCTGTTTTGTAGCATATAAATCCTTAAAGGTCATGTATTACACAAAATTAATTATTGTGTTATTATGTTATTACCAATGCAAAACCTGTTTGATTCACACGTGTTTATGTCGTCCTGGTTGGTTAGTCTGTTTACATCTCCAAATGCTCTGTTCACCTTGTGATGTAGCAGTGTACATTTTACCTTTAATACAGATAAACTAAAGATTGACAATTCCTGGCCTTAAATCAAGTTCAGGTATGTTTTTGGTGAGGAAACAAATGAAAATATTTTACTTGAATATAAACTAGATCATTAGTTACATGCTTGTGTAACATACAGACATAATACACTCTTTTATTTCCAATTTGACTAATGAGTCTGTTCAATAAGGGTACAGAGAGAAGGGTAAGCACCACAAAAATATCAGTATTGATATAAATTCTGATATTGACAAATCTTTATTGATATCTGGAGTCTTTTAAAGCTGCTTATAAAACACATTTCTTTGCTTTGGCTTTTAATACAGTTTAAGATGTACATTTGTAGTATCTTTTTATATCTTATATCTTTATATCTTTTTATTTTAATAAAGATAGACAGATATAAAACAAATTCTGCACTCTTTTGGTATGTTGTTTCATGTGCATGTGCAGCACTTTGGGCAGCTGTTCTAAATTTTGTCATATTGGAACATTGTCAATGTCAATTTTATTTAATAAAAATAAAATTGACATTGACATTGACATTGACTTGAACTGATTTATCGCCCATCCCTGCTGATGACCAGACTTGGACTGGTCTAAAGACCTGACCCATTTTCCTCCTCTGTTCAAATGTGAAAAAGTCATGAGTTTCCGGTGATTATCTCTAAGTCTAATACCTCAGAATCACAGACTGCAGGAAAAGGACAAAATGTAACATGACTGAAGTATTGTTTAATGGAATGTTTTACAACCATAAGACCTCCTGTTCAGTCCTAGTTTAGTCTTGGCTTAGAACTGGTTTAGTTCTGGTGTTGCCCTGGTTTAGTACTGACTTAGTCCTGGTTCAGTCCTGGCTTAGTCCTGGTTTAGTCCTGGTTCCGTTTTGGTTCAGTTCTGGTGAAGTCCAGATTTAGTTTTTTGTTCAGTCCTGGTTTAGTCCTGGTCCAGTCCTGGTCTAATTTTGGTCCTGTTTTTCAGACCTCAGTCCAGAGTCATGTCTAAACCTGAGCTCAGCGACTCAGCGTCCACAAACACCTCAAACAACAACAAGGTACAAACTCTAACTCCTCTCTATCCCCCTTTCCTCCCCTCCTCTCTGTCCTTCTCTCACTCAGACTCTTTGTGACAAACAACTCTTATAATCTGTCCTCTCCTGTAGAGGGCACAGTTTTACCTCTGACTGAGAGGCCGTGGTACTAGTATCTGGTTATGATCCTGGTCTGGTCCTTTCAGGTGGTCCGGTCTGGGTCCAAGCTCCACAGTTTTGGGAAGAGGCAGCTGTCTGTGAAGAGAAACCCAAACGTCCCAGTGGAGGTGCGAGGATGGCTCTACAAACAGGTAACACACAGATGGATATGATTTATGATTCCATATTTTATACATTTATGAAACCATCTAAACAGGAAATGAGCATGGGCACGATTCTGGCTCCATTGACTTACTCAATTTACTTTCTAATGAAAAAGCGTGGCCCCTCTCTCTGTAACTGCTTCTGTCAGACTTGTGATTCTGAACTTAAATGTTGGTTTTAACTTTATCCTTATTTCTGGTGCATTTCCAGGACAGCAGTGGGATGCGTCTGTGGAAGAGGAAATGGTTCGTTTTGTCAGATTTCTGCCTCTTCTACTACAAAGGTACAAAAAGTACAAAATCTACACACTACTGTAGGAAAAGTAAACACTACAATAGTACAAGTACACTCTACTGTAGGAAAAAAGTATTATTGTAGTGTGTACTTGTACTACAGTAAAGTATACACACATCTGCAGTACAAGTACACATACCACAGTCGTAAAAGTCCACATACTACTACAGTACAAACTACACTACAATAGTACAAGTACACTCTACTGTAGGAAAAAAGTATTATTGTAGTGTGTACTTGTACTACAGTAAAGTATACACACATCTGCAGTACAAGTACACATACCACAGTCGTAAAAGTCCACATACTACTACAGTACAAAGTCCACATACTACTACAGTACACACAACTGCAGTATAAGTGAATCTAAGTACAAGTAAATAAATGCAGTAGGGGGGGGGGCAGTAGAAGTTAGTGTTACAAGTTAATTTAGAATTCGATAATAAGGAAAAGACTTGACACTCAATACCAATTAATAAAAACACTTTCTTTAGACAATAGAATGTGATTTTCAATATTTAAGTGTAGTATTTTCTTTTATATTACCATGTGGTCTTATATCTGTGTAATCCCTCAGTGGTCCATGTAGGATCCACATTGGTCCATGGGCGAATACTAGTCTATGAGCTCTTTTACTTGTTCTGATACAGCTCAAGTTCATTCTAAAGCTATTCAGGAAAGGTTCATTTCTGTCCTGTGAATGTGCCTTTTTAGTATCAGTACTTGCACAAATGAGTATCTAGTTTAATTACTAGTTTTAGTACTGATAAGTAGTTGATTTTCCATACTTTTGACAGCCCTAGTACAAGTACACAAATTACTGCGATACTGCTCGGCATTGACCTTCTCCAAACTACAGGACATACAGAGACTTAACAAGAAGCAGGTTTATTAAAATAATCAGTGAAATTATCCCTTATTAAATCATTTAAACCCTTTTTTGTCTGGACTTGTTTTCAAATTCAATCTGAGACTTAAATGTTTCTGTCTGCAGTCGTACCTCACAGCCATCGTAGAAGCTGCATAGTGGCTGAACAGAAGCGACTTGAGCTACAGCAATGGATGAGGCCCCAAGATGTTTTGACTTTCTTTATTTGATCATTTTAATTCTATAAACAATAAAGCAGGAAAAATGGATAATCCAAAAACAAGTAAATTTCAGTTACACTAATTTACTGCTTCAAATGTGTCAGTTTAGTTAAGCAGCCAATAAATGTAAATGTCAGTTAAAACTCAACTATGATGCAATTATATTTATTACTTTTGTTTTCTCTTGATTTCAGTCCTGATCATTCATAACTAATTTGTTTAAATCAGTTTTGACGGTCAGCTGTCATGTTAAGTGTAGTAATGTTAGTGGCCACTTGAGGGTGTACTACAGGGGCTCTATATATTTAGTATGGTGAAAATTGTCGCTATAAAAATTGTATTTTTAACATAAAAATTGAAACCAACTCTACTGTATAAAAGATATACAGAATGTCTGTTAATATGAAATCGAAAATCTGTGGAAAAGTGAAACATGAACCTGAAAATGGATCGATAATGCTCAAGTGTCCTGCAGCACTTGCCCATATGCACAGAACATTGTATGATTCCTATATTTGTGCCTGAGATAACCCACTGCAGCAGTGGAGTGTCTTGCCCAAGGACACAGTAGCAGTATTAATTTATATCAGATATAAGGCCCCACGGTTCTGGTATCATGGCAACACTACTCTATAGGAAACACTCATACAAAAGGTGCGTGTCCTGCCCAAGGACACAGCAGCAGTATTGTCTCTGAGGATTGAACCGACACGTTTCCTGTTTAGTGCCATAACTTCAGATAAATCTCCAGACAAAAACCTAAACACGTTTGGATGGGTCTGAGCTGCAGTTTGTGAAGAATGTTCCAGAGGATAATTTTAGACTCGGCTCAAACACCACTTATATTTATCTAACCTCTGACCTCCCTCTCTCCCTCTCTCCCTCTCTCCCTCTCTCCCTCTGTGTCTCCCTCTGCGGCTAGCCTACCTGCGAGGAAGTGCCACAAGCCCGGGCGAAGCAGCGGTGTGTCGGCGGGCCTCGGGCGCTGATATGCGGCGGTAGAAGGCCGCTGTTCTGCGGTGTTTACAGGGGACCCCCTGCCTCCCCTCTTCCTCTGTGTCCTTTACCTTGTCACCCACATGTCCTGTCTCCCCACTCTCCTCTTCTTCTCCTCCCCTCTCCTCTCTCTTTTCCTCCTCCCCATTTTCTCTCCTCTCTTTCTATCCTTTTACACTAAAACCCTTCCTCTCTTTCCTCTCATACCCTCCACCCTCTCCTCCTTCTCTCTCCTTCTCTCTCCTTCTCTCTCCTTCTCCCTCCCTCCCTCCAGACAGCAGAGAGCAGAGTGTCCTGGGTTCTATTCCTTTGCCCAGTTATGAAGTGTGTCCAGTGGGAACTCAGGACCACATCAGCCGCAAGTACGCCTTTAAGGTAAAACAAATATTACTAATGCCGCTGTTACTGCTGCTGCTTCTATTACTACTACTACTACTACTGCTACAGGGCTAGATCACCCAAAGTGTGCCTTTATGATAAAATAATACTATGCACACTACTAGTATTACTGCTAACAAATACCACTATTGCTTCTACAAGACCACATCAGCCGTAAGAACATCTTCAAGGTAAAAGTACTACTACAAATATTACTACAACTGCTGCTCTGAATATTAAATCAGGACTGAGCAAGGACTAAACCAGGTCTAAAACCAGAACAGAAGTGAACCAGGAAAAAACTGAACCAAATCAGGTCTAAACCAGGACTAAAAGAGGTCTAAAACCAGAACTAAACCACTTCTCTGAGGCGTTTGTGGACCAGCTGGAGAGATTATTATGGTCTGTCTGACTCGGCTGTTTCCATCGCAACGGTTAATTAAGAAAAACATTTAAAACAGAAGTATTGGCATTTATTTAAGCGAGGGACAGCTGTTATCAGAGTGAAGGCGACGCTCTGAAATGAAACTTTATTATGTTTTGGTTGCCGGGATTTTTACCCCAGATGCTCTTCCTCATAAAATGTCTTGTCCAAGGACACGGACTCAAAATTTAAAATAAAAATACTATCAGTAGAGGTGAACCAGGACTAATCCAGGACTGAACCAGGCTCAAAACTCAAACCCCAGTCATTTAAAGTTGTCCATCATTCCCAAATACTAAAAACCCTGTATCTAAGCTTTTCTATGTATTTCAGTAATATGTCTTGCCCCAGTACAGATATATTGTATAAGCAGCGCTTGTGTAAGTCTGCTGTGCTGTCTAAAGCAAAAAAAAAAAAAATAAATCCTAATGAAATAGAACTCCTGTATCCGCAACCATTCACTACAGGAGGGCAGCAGTGAAATCTATGATCCTATTAGATGACATTTTGAGGACTTTTTAAAAACAAGATATAAGATTTTTAAATGGTTAAAGGTCCACTATGTAACTTTTCTGTTCAAGGGTCTATTACCTGCATGTCTCCACAGAGATTTTTTTACTTTACAAAATAATGCTCAAAAATAAATATGCATTTTGAGGGTTCGCCTTTCCACAGATCCAACCTGTAATTTTGACGTAGTTCTGCCACCTTGCTTGTCTGTCTCTATGTCCTTACCTAAATAGAGCTTTTTAAAATCTCTGTATCTGTTTTTACTGTCCAAATGTGAGAAACAGAACTAGTTCATTTTAAACGTTTTGCAGTGATCCTTACCTTTTCATTCAGAGCATCCTAATTCTGCGCCACAGTGAGTTTATAAACTCATAATATTAACAACTAGCATTTTAACAATACGTTTTCTGATTATCTGACATTAAAAAGGTTTATAATTAGATGCAGACAGTACACAGCAGACTTATTTGGACCTCAAGTGCTTCTTATACTATATATGTGTATATATAGGCAAGAGACATTTCACTTTAATACTACATGGGAAAAATCAGATCTTTACTGTTATGGTTCCAGGTCTGCTCTGGGGGCGTATGTTTCCCAGGCACAGTTTGAGCGAAACGTCCCTTAGACCTCCAGAGTCTGAAGAGACCTTATCAAAATGTATCCCCACAAACCAAGCACCTTTCCAGGATTTTATTTCAGTGTACACTCCTCTCAGACCTCCAGCTGATAAGGACACGGTGCTGCAGTTTGTACCCAGAAATAGCAGCCCTTTAAGGGATATAGAGTTGTTAAGCGATTATGTCACTTATGTCACTTTCAGAACTTCACCACTGTTTTATAGCTTTGATGTTGTTCCTTATTCATCAACCAAAAACAGTTACCTTTCAAAAGAGTAGGTTTAACTACAAACTGTATGAGATAAGTAAATCTTGTAGTAATAATTTAGCATAGATTACCAGTGTGTATATCTCACTAATGCTGCATTCGTGTGATCTTGGAAACTCAGAAGATCCGACCTTGATTAATAAAGTTGATCTTGATCTTGATTAAGAAAAATGGGAATGAATGCAACACAGGTCGGAATTTCAACTCATCTAAATTCCTCAGTTTCTGTCACCATGACAGGAGGTTGGGACTGAAGGGCAATGTGGTGGCGAACTAGGGATTCTGTTTCATTTTACACTGATGGTTCTACTTGACTAATTAAACACATTTAAGCCTAAATTCAAGTGCATATTCTACTTAATGAAGTACTTAATGAAGTGCCATTACACTTCCACACATCCTATAGTTTTTCAACAGTAGATTTCAAGTTTTTATTGCACAAAACACATAGGAAAACATGCATCCTTCATATGAATGGATCATCTCCACAAACCTGATTCTTATTTGGCCTCCTGCTTAAAACCGTGTGTTTGCTTTAGACCACATGCTTTTAGTGACAGAGGATTGGCTGTAGACCTCTTCATAAAAAATACACAGTTTTCATTACATGGTAATTGTTCAGCCCTACAGGATTCTAACCTCTGACTGAACTGATACTGAAATTTGTACCCAGAGATAGAGCCATTCCTGGGTTACTTTAAGTTGTGACCACAGCCTGTATAAATGGACATAGCTAATCTGCTAGCCTTGGTGTTCCAAACAGGAAGTGAGCGTGGGCTCAATTCGGCTTCATTGATTCAGTTTTTATTGAAAGACCCTGGCCTTTCTCTGTAATGGTTGCGGTCAGACTCATTATTACTCGTTATATCGTTATTAACCCACTCTCCATGATCCCAGGGTTTTCTTTTCACTATTTTGTTCCTAAATTAAGATTATGATGATTATGATGAACATTTATGATGCGTTCTTGCCCTGAGGTTTTTGCAATTACCACATCCTACAAACCAGTAGTGCGGGTGAAAGCCTCTCTACTGACTGACTTGTGATATTCTTAGTCAGATTTTCAAATAAAGATCTTGGCTCTCTAGCTGCTGTAACTGCTAGCCTCAATGAGCTTCATTTAGAGCCAAATTCAGCAGGTGACATCACAGTCACTCAATCGACTTCTTTATACAGGTTATGGTTGTGACCCTTCTCAAACATTTGGCACCACTTTAAAACACTTTACAACACTTTCAGAATAGATGTGCTCATCAGACCTCCAGCTGATAAGGGGCTGTGCTGAGGTTGGTACCCAGGAATAGATCACCTTTCCTGTATAGAGTCTGGACATTCCTCCCTGTACAGCTCCAGAGGTCACTTTATAAAGACTAACATCCGAGGGGCCTTTGTTGAAGTTTGTGCCCAGGGACAGTTGCTTTTTCCAGGGTATAGTGTGATGCCCTCACCTCCACAATTATTTATTTCCAGATTTCAACTTTATAACCTCTGCTCTACTCTATCTCCTCTTCTTGTAGTTTTTTTTTTTTAATGTATAATTTCTTTGTTCCGCCTTCGATTGGACCTCCCTCTGAGTCTTGTCCAATGATATGGCTCAGTTTGAACACGTGATCCAATGAGAGCGCTCCGTTTGAATAGGTACCTCCCCCTGCCTTTTTCTGGCCAATCCCTGCATGTTCTGGGTCTGCTTTGGAGCTCCTCAGTAAACGTCCTTGGTTCTGGAAGTACATTTCTTATACATTTTTCTGATAGAGTCTTTGAAAAAAAAAAAAAAATAATAATAATAATTTTATTAAAACATTTTGCAGAATTTTGAGTTTTAAATATGTCTTTTGGATTATGGATTATTCCCCTTGCCTTTGAACTCTTGATATTTGATTTTTTTCTATTGGAAAAATGAATGGAAAATGTGAATCAGCCAGGCCTTGAAAGTGGGTGTAACTGTAGAGCTCCATTGGTGTTTTTGTGATAGTTTTGGTGATGGATTTTCGTAAATTATTGATTTTTGGTGATTGTGGTTAATCCTGTGGTGTCATGTATTTCCCAATTTTTAATTTGTCAATGAAAATGCATATTACATTTTTTTATTTTTATAATTTTTATCATAATTGTTTTGTTGCATGTAAAATAAGGACTAAACCAGGACTAGAAAACAAGACAAAACTAAGACTAAGTGAGGTAAACTAGGACTAAACCAGGTCTTGAATCCTAAAGTTTTTCCTGCCTCTTGTCTTATAGGCTCGTCCGTCAGTCATGCGCACTCACCTGGACAAACGGAGCTCTCTGATTGGCCCGTTGTCCAAGCACAGTGCTGTGATTGGCCCGTTCAAACGCAGCAGCTCTCTGATTGGCTCGCAGGCAGAGCACTTGGGGATGAGGACTTACTTCTTCAGCGCGGAGACTCAGGAAGACATGAACGCTTGGATCAGGGCCATGAATCGGGCCTCACGAGTCCAGACCAAAACCCAAGACCAGACCCAAGGCCAGACCCAAGGCCAGACCCAAGACCAGACCGGAGACCAGATCCAAGATCAGACTAGAGACCAGATCGGGATCCAGACCAAGGTCCGCAATGGGGTCCGAAAAGTCCAGAATGGGGTCCACTGTGGCACCAACACCTCAACAGACAAGTATGTGCCAGAACTAAACCAGGAACTAAAGCAGATCAAAACTGGGACTGAACCAGAACAAAAACAGGATTAAACCAAGACTAAACCAAGATTAAACCAGGACTAATCCAGGACTAAACAAGGACTAAACTACATCTAAACAAGGACTAAACCAGAACTAATCCAGGACTAAACCAGAACTAATCCAGGACTAAACCAGGACTGAACCAGGAATAATGTAGGACTAAACTAGGACTAAACCAGGAATAATGTAGGACTAAACTAGGACTAAACCAGGACAAATTGAGGGCTGAACCAGGTCTAAAACCGGACTGAACAAGGACTAAACCAAGGCTAAACCAGGACCAAACCTTGAGTAAACCCATTCTCTTTCCTCAGATCCTCAGACCAATTGGACTTGCCTCAGTCCTCAGAAAAGACCCTGGTCCATGAGGTCCAGAGTCCGAACCAGGATCCTGTCCAGGACTCTCCTCTGAAGACCGGGCATGTCTCCACAGCAACCACACAACTAACCACGCCCCCCGAAGAAACAGCCCCTCCTGCCTCACAGAACAGGTGCCTCTCTCTCCTAACTCCTCCCTTTAGAATGACAAAACACAACTTCAGTTTCCATTAAAGCAGAGCTATTGTCTTTGTGTCAGATCTGTATGTATTATCTATGACACTTATTGACTTATTATTTTATTTGAACATTTTAAATCAAAATATTAATCTAAAACAAAGCTGACTTCCATGTTAGAAAACTATGATGCCCAATGGGAGCTGTCGTCACCACAAACATCATCACAACAATGCACCACATATTGTTGGCTCCTGCTCTGGATCATAGATCGTATATATGAGTGGACATAGCTAACGCGCTAGCCGCCGCGTGCCAAATAGGAAGTCCGACAGGAGGCTCTTCCGGCTCCTTCTGACTCTGGTTCCCATTGACTTACATTAGGATCTTGTCTCTCGTCTCTCTGTAACTGCTGCTGTGATCCTCTTCATCTTGGTCTTAAAATGTTCTTATTAACCCGCTCTACATGATCCTAAATTTTTTTTCCGCTATTTTGTTGGTCAAAAAAATCCTATTCATAACATAGAGCCTGGCTCCAGATTCGCTCCTGTAATCGTTTGCATCGCGAGCCTCATTTGAGCGGCGCTAAACGCTACGAGCGACGTCACACTCACTTAGTCCACTTTTTTATACAGTCTATGCTCTGGATAGCAGCAGATCACACATAAAAAACATTTTTTATTGTTCATTGATGATGATTGATGCCATTCATCCAAGACAGGATAAAAACAAACAACTGGTCTAGTTTAAATGTTATCAACATGTTGTAAACCAGGGAACTATGATGGAGGTATCAAACATCAGAGATTCCAATAACATGCGGAGAGGCATATACTTAGATCACTTTACATAAAGTGCAGACTAGGAGAGGCATTTAACTGCACTAGGTAAAAACAGGAAAATAATAGACATGTGCTTGGGTGTGTACTCACAAATTTTAGATTAGAAGCGATGCCAAACTATAGCTCTCCACCACAGACTAGCACTTGCTGCTTTGTTTTGGTCCACTGTGTTGAAGTGAAAATCAAACAGGACTAAACCAGAACTGAACCAGGACTAAACCAGGACTGGACCAGGGTTGAACCAGGAATAAACCAGGACTGAAACAGGACAAAAAAGTGTCTTGTTTAAACCTGACCCGGTTTAGACTCGGGTCTAAACCGGGTCTAAACCGGGTCTAAACCCAGTCTCTCTTTTCACAGGTTCCCGATGTCAACACCAAGTCCAATCCTGGAGCCAAACGGAATCGCGTCCGGAACCTACCAGACGACTCCACCCCCAGACACGCCTCCAGGCAGTGTTTACAGACAAGCCACTCCCCCTGTGAGACAGGTCACACCCACAGGAAGTGCACAGAGACAGGCCACACCTACAGGAAGTATGTTCAGACAGGCCACGCCCCCAAATAGTAGCCTGACTCGTAACAGCGTCCGAGAACAAGTCCAGAACTGGATCAAAGTCCAGAGAGATGACAGACGGTGAGTCTTGGTTGAAACATGGTTTAGTCCTCCTTTAGACCTGGTTTAGTCCTGGTTTGGTCTTCATCTAGTCCTTGTTTAGTCCTGGTCTGGTTAATTTCATTTAGCCCTCTATTTTCAGGGACAGTCTCAGACGGACTCCTCCAACTCAGTTCAGCCCCATCGAGCCCCCCCATCAGTACAAGTGAGTACTACTACTACCACAAATACACAAATTCTGCAGTACTACAAACCACTGAAAAATAGCATTTTTGGGCATGTGTAATTGGAGTGGGGGATCTGTGTCCAGAATTTTTTTTAAAAAAAAGCACATTTTGGGTCATTTTACAGGTTTGGATCATGTGTGACCAAAATCGTGGCTTTTGGAAGTACTTTTATCATAGTATTTTGAACTACGACTACAAATCATAGTCCACATAGTAACCCTAGTCAACATTTAAAACATATTTCACACTTTACAGAGCAGAAGAGAGGACAAAGTCCTATTTCATAAATGTGAACTATAACTTTGTTGGTAGAGAGTCTGAAACCTTCTTTTCTTAATCAGGTGACAACACCAAGCCAAGTATTTTATATAATAATAATACTACTACTACTA
>JACN01020824.1:0-11558 GCA_000787155.1 Scartelaos histophorus
AAACTTGGTATTATGCTCATATATAGGGATTTTAAATATGTCTCATTATTATTTTATGATCACATGTGTATGTGATCAAGAGGGGGAATTGTGAGAAATATCTTTGTAGAATTTCATTGTTTTATGTGTCCTCTGTGTGTGAGGTAAGGTTACGGGGGTAGCGTTGAAGGAACTGGTGAATATGTGGTCATCACAGGGGTTAAAAGTGTAACCAGCTGACCTGGTACTAAGAGCACCCTGCTGATAGGGTGGTCATGTTGTACTGAAGAGCACCCTACTGAGGAAGTAAAACAGGTGGTTCTGTAAAACTTAACAAGGGCTGCTGTAAAACAAAGAATGCTCTTCAAACAGGCCAAGATCCCGAGGTATATAAAGGACCTGATACCACTGTACTGAGAGAGACAGTTTGACAGAGACGGTTTGTTAGAGACATGTTGTTTGAGACTGTGTTGAAGTCAACTGAATGATGACCTGTATCTGCATCTGCTTGAGTTGGAATTAAAGAAACCATACGCAACTACATCAAGTCTCCTGGACTCTTATTTTCATCGCCTCCTGAAAAGCTGACATGCGTCATTGTAGTTGAGGAACTAGCAACTTCCTCTCTTCTTCCTTTCTTTGTCCAAGAACTTGTCTCGGAAAGGGAGGGATATGTGGTGTCTGAAACTATACCCCTAACCATGAATATACTAAGGTACTGATGATATATTTGGAGGACCATCGGAATGTGAGATGGGGCCCTCGTTTTCCCTGTGTTAAAATTTATACCATGGAGACACTGAGATTTAGGAGACACGTGGGTCCGATAAGCTGCCTGGCTTGGTAGGAGCAGGGAGAGTTCACATCGCGCATGTGGATGTATAGGGGGAGGTCTGCAAAATATAGGTCCTTTAAAAGGAGCCAACTCCTTTGTTCTGGGTTCTTCTGTTGGCTCGAGGACCCAGATGTTGCGTTATCTGTATTGGCTTTAAGTCTAATGTGTAATAAACGATTACTTATTCGAATTTTTTATTTACCCGTAACCATCCACTATCCATTCCATATTTCATGTTGAACCATTTGTAGTATTTACTTTTGCTTAAGACTTTCAATTGTTCTATAAAGTCCTGATGTCATATGTGGAGTGAGCTCTTTATGCTTGACCTGTGTCTTTATAAATAACATAGAAATAAAAGGGACACTTCTGGTTACTGAGTGTGTGACAAAGAGAAACACCTAAATACAACTGTCCTGGGTTTATTTTATTTAGTCTTTGTTTTGTTCTTTTAAGTTAATCACTAAACACAAGTTACTTCAAATAGATTTTATTTGGTAAATTTATTCAATGTGGTTACTAGTGATGGGACGAACAACACTGGTGCATCAGCATAGTGTCAAGTGCACAAGAGTGAAACCCGGTATTGGTGCATGTATCACTTTAAGAAAAAAATCATGTGACTGAAACAAGAAGTGTGTCGTTTGGATGTGCCGCGCCAAATTGTATTTATAAGAAAACAAACTGTATTGACATGTTGTGGATTGGTTGGATGGAGAGCAAACTGTGTTCCTGTTACTGTTGGATTTTTGCTTTGTTTCCACTTCCTACTTGATAGATCGTTCCAGGAAGTTTGCCCCAGTCTGAAATTATTTTGTTCTTTTGACACCAAATAAGGTAGAACTTTTTCTCCTTTGGGCCTCATTTACTGTTTCTACTTCTCAATAAAAATGTATGAATGAATCCATTTTTAGTGTGTCATTCTATATGATTGAACACTTGAGTTAACAAAATCCCATACATAAGTTAAACGTTTTTATGCAGATTTTTTTTTTACTGAGAAATGTGCTATTTTTTATATACCAACTCATTTAAGCATTTACATAAACAAGGTTTTAAACTCTTCTCATAAATAACTTAACTCTGCAAATAAATGAAATTATATAATGATGAGGTATTTTAAGTAAAAGACTAGCAACTAAAAAAGGTTTATTATTTCACAGGCTGATGTTTGGTTTGCAGGATGTAAAATTTTCCATTTTATTTTTATTTTGTTTATCTGCAATGATTTTAGAACTACTGCAGAGGTCACTATTGAGTGACCAACACAGTGTCAACAGTTTGTGTAAATCAATACACTGCTTGAGGTATCATCATCCCATCTCTAGTGGTTACGTTTCAGTCAGTTACCAGAAAACCTGTTCCACCACATAGTCTGGGAACAAAAGAGGGGGTGTGCCTGTAGACGGCCATGTTTATAGCCTCAGAGGGAGAGGTTTGAGCCAGACCATGTGGAGGGGACAATTGGTTTCAGTTCCTTTTTGTTGTATGAATTTTGTATATTAGATTTTGATATTTAACTGTTTATAGTTTATAGTTAAGCACTTTTATGTAAGGGAGGATTTAGGCCCTGGAAGCAAATGGCCTGGTTAACTGTGACAAGTAAAGTTTCCATACCTGTGAGTAGTACTGACCTGGAGGAGGTTCTTCCTGTGAGGGGGAATATAAATTCAGTTCTGTTCAGTCTCTAAGGGGGTCACCACAGTGGATCTGTGTGCAGGTGGTTCTTTTTTTTTTAAATTTCATTGATTTCTGTTACTTTTGACTTTTGGAGCACAGTTGTTTTTTGTAAATATGTATAATTTATTTTTGTTGGCACAATGCCACGGTGAACTGGAAATAAATGATTTTGGTGAAATGGGCACTTTTTGAGTCTGCCTTCTATGTTTGACCACATACAGAGAGTCCGATCCTGCCCCCACAGTAGCTGTAGTGCAGGTGTGGAGCATGGAGCTCTAAACAGGAGGTGTTCTGTGCCTGAATCTCAGGTGGAGTGGGGCAGACTGAGGGTTTGGTGTGGCTGTGGTGTGGAGCCTTCACTGAATTGCCAGAATCATAAAAATAAATATCCAACTGGTCCATTGAAAAACAACATGTAAGATGCTCAAGACTAGTTTTATTTTATTTATTTCTGCTTGAACATTCGTAACATGTTCGTGTGCCGTGCGGGATTCGTGCACCATTCGGATGCCCTCCCACAGCAGAGCACAGCCCCTCACACACTTCATGAATCGGCTCAGCTCTGCTCTATAGTTCAGTTTGATCTGGAACTGTACAAAAGCTGCTCATTCACATGAGACCGTTTACAGCACTGTCCTAAAGTGGGTTTTCTTCTGTTTTCTCACCCTGCCCGTGGTCCTAATGCTTTGATGTCAGATTTCATAACTCGTGTCCATCTTGTCATCAGCTTCATTTCACTAGCAAGGACCACACCAACAACGTGCAATGAAGATGTTTATTAATGAATGACTGAACGATGAATGACTGGACAAATGTGGTAGTGATGGCTGTGTTGAGTCTCGGGGGGGGGTTCCATCTCGATCATCAATTGGCCCAGCCGGAACGGGACCCCCCATGTAGATCTCTAATGCTGAAAGACAATTGAGATAGGGGGTGAGAGGGCGGGGTCGAGTTCGCAGAGACCAGCTGGAATGATGGGATATGCTGCTATAAGTAGCTTCTGGGAAATTAGACACAGGTTTGCGGTGAGCTGTGGTGAGCTGGTGAGTTGAGGCGTGCTCCTGTTCCTGAATCTCAGTTAATCATATTAACTCTATTTAATGTCATGACCAAATTATTCTCATTGTGCTGCTTTGGTTAGTTTATAAAGTTAGTCGCCTGTAGGTAGGCGACCATCAGAACCGTAGATAACAGCACAGAGCTGTGGACCGCAGACTCAGACATTCACTGATGTGACCTGTTTCAGAAGAAACAAGTCAGACTGGGAGTGGAGTGAAAAAAGAAAAAAGAGAAACTGCGGGTAGATAAGTGTGTGTGTGTGTGTGTGTGTGTCGGTGCCTCCACAAGCACTTTGTGCCCTACGTGCTGTGTGTAATGGGTGTAATGTGTGTGTGCAGAGCAACGGCTTTGCTCGTACCTCAGGTGAGTCTGTGGTGGTGGAACCGCTGGGACCAAATCCACAGGAGAGAGCAGTGGTGACTGGGTCTGCTGTGGGAGCATGAGATAAACACTGATCTGCTGCTGCGTAATGGCAGGCAAATGAAATAAGGAACGCAGAGGAAACTAAAGAGGTGTGCAAGTATGTGCATGCCCGGGTTTATATTTGTGAGGGGAAAGCACGTGTGCACGGAATGCGAGTTCACTCCAGTTTATTTTACCCATATGCAACTTTTTCTTTTAATGAATTATTATTATTATTAATCATTATTATTATTATTATTATTTCTGCTGCCTGGTAACAGGCAAAGACATTACAGACATTCCCCACACTGTCAGTGTTTTTAAAGGCCACAGCGGCACAGATTAGCTCAGACTCCCTCACCATATATGGACCTGTACCGTCCCACTCCAGCCTCCAGCAGTGAAGTACAGTCTCACCTGGACATGCCCCTCACTACTGTTTACTTTTAACATTGGGGGCAAGATCTGGCCCCAAGAGTATGAGCGGCTCCACAAACAACCCAACAGCCACATGCCCAGAGTGAGGAGTGGTTTCCATCAGAAGCACATGAGGAGATTTACTCACACTTTATAATAAGGCACAGCTACAAATCATTTGGAAATGTTTATTAACCATCAACTCATCATTTACTGAAAATCACCCATGAACAAGTGAAGAGTTCATTTGCAGAAACAGAGAAGTGTTATTTTAAAAATGATCTCAGGTTTACAGTTGACTCTTTGTGTAGAAATGTTTTCAAAACCTCCATGTATGTTATTTTTGTATCGTAAAGAAACTGAAAAATGCTTCTTTTTACATGCAGACTCTTTCCATCCTCCTCACCTGAAAATATTTAATCCAATTTGATCGGGTCAGAAGAATTTGTAATAGGCAAAAAGACAAACAAACAAGCAGATAATGTAGAAAATCACTTCAGGTTGTGAGTGTACAAGGAGCAGTGGAAAAAAAAGGAGCCACAAACAGATTTAATGGAATAACACAAGAGGAGTGTCTCCAAAACAAAGACAAAAGGACTACAAATGTTCCCAGCTGCTATTGAAAATATTCTGCTCAAGGAAAAGACAGTGAAAATATCCTAAGAAAGCACTGGTACTTTGTGAACACAGATCCATCACTACAAAATGTGTTCAAGGAGCCTCCTCAAGAAGTGCACAAACATCCTCCAAACTTTAGACAAACTCTGGTAAAGTCTGGTCTGATTCCACCCAGAAGCAGCACATTTTTAGACCTTCCACCAGGAAACTCTCACTGTGGCTCATGTCCACAATGCAATTTTACTTAGAAATGTAAAAGGTGTTCATACACAACCACAGGGAGGATTGTGAAAATCAAAGGGACAATTACACGCTTCACCAAAATTGTCATTTCCCTTTTTAAAAAATGAGTTCATGGTTCCTAAACATTTGTAGTCCACGTTCAATAATGTTGGGGGTGTCCAGTTTTCAGTCAATACAATCAAAAAGTTTAGAATCAAACATCTCATTCCTTGTTTCATTGTACTGGTCAGTTCTTGTTCTTTGATGCAGTTCTTTAGGGCGTCCAACACGAACTGATGCATTATGGACCAAAACATCAAATTCCACTGACAGACCATCATTTCCAGGTGATTTCTCTTTTTTAAAGCTTGAACTGTTTGTCTTATTTGTGTTTAGTTCTTGGTTGGTCACAGTTCCATTTGAAAGTGTCCGATATAGGGGGTATATGTTTTTTGTTGATTCAGTGAAGGCCTCAGACACATCAGGTTGTAGAGTTGATCTATAAACATCAATGTAGAATTGCTCAACATACTTCCACATTTCTTCTTGGTTGGAAAGGATTTGTTCACCTTTATTTAATATGGTTCTGTTGTTTTCTTTTTGGATTCCTCGTGTTCTTTTGTCTCTTTTCCATCCATTTGCTCCGTTACCTTCTAAATGCTCCTTTAGCATCTCAGTAGAATATTTGTACATTTCACTTGTTACATCTTGATCTGCTCTTCCACACTGGGACTAGGGCAGAGGAACAGGACACTAAGTTCATTCATGAGGTTGATTTCTCTTGCTGTGTTGTTTCTTTGCTTCTTTTTATAGCGACCTCTGTCACTTTACATTTCAATCAGTTCCACTTTTGGACGGGATTCAGATCCATGTGTTAAAATATTTGCTCTTCTGGCTTTTTGATGAGAATAGATTCTTGTTTCATTTCCAGAATCCCCCAGAGTTTCCATGATAGTTTGGATACTATCTCCCCTAATTGTGTTCAATAAAACAGCACCCCCTGCTGGTTGCTACCGTGACAAAAGTAACACTGTTCTCCCCACTGAGATTTCCAGTTTCCAAAATTTTCAAAATACAGACTGGCGTTAAAGCTGGGGAACCAGAGTGTTTAGTGAAAATGGAATCTCATTGTGAAACATGTATTTATTGAAGCCCCAATGAAATTACAAAGGAATCTCCCCTATGAGCCATATTAGATTTGGCTCAAAAAAATTTAAATTACCAACTGAAAGAATCTTAAATTTTAGTTCAATCCCTTCAGTAATTCCCACTTTTTCAGAAACCATAATTTCTAAGATTTTTTGAGAGATCGTAATTTCATCAAAACTTAAGCTAGGAAACTGAAATTTGGATTATTGTAGATTCTGGGTCATGTATTCTAAATCTGTTTATAAAAAGTTTCAAAAGGAGCGCTTCCTAAACCTCCAGAGGATAATACACAGTAGAAAAAAAATTGAAAAAACACAGTGGTGCTCTTTGGGGAAGAGAAGACAGTTAAAGATGCAAAAAATCCAAGGCACTCACCGGTTAAAATAAAATGCCTTTATTAATTTATGGCATGTCAAAATGGACAACTTTAAAAGTCCCGAGGCGTTTCAGCCTGTGGCTTTCCTCAGGGGACAAACAGAACACTGAGTGAACCATGTGAGTTAAATACAAGAAACCACCAATAGGGCGGCTCCACCTGGAAGAGAAGGTGTGGAGACTCACCTGTGGTCACTACTTGAGAGTCCACAAGAGGGCAGTGTTAGAACCATGTGAGATCAAGGATACACAAGGAGACACTCGAATGTACACAAAAAATACAGAAAAAATACATACAACTCAGTATAAAAGTCAGTAATAGACAATCAATTATAACAACACAGAGAAGTCCATATCTTCATTGAGCCCAGGATATTTAGTTGCCTGTAATTTATAAATCCAGAAAGTTTCACATTGTTTAAGTTTTTGAATACGGTTACCTTTACGTAACGAGTCTGGTATATGATCAATCCCATGAGCCTGCAGATTTGATGGATTACTGTTGTGAAAGTCCAAAAAGTGTCTGGCCATAGGGTAGTTTGTGTTGCCTGAGCATATTTATGTTAAGCCAAACGGTCTTGTAGGCGCCTCTTGGTCATCCCAACGTAGAAGACCTTGCAGACAGGACAAACAAGTCTGTAAATTACAAATGTTGTTTTATAATTGATAAAATGTTTAATTGTATATTCTTTTTGCGACTGATGATCCAGAAATGACTTGGTCTGACATATATTGGGGCAGTGGGGGCAACTGTTACATTTATAAGAGCCTGTTGGTCGAGGTCCGAGCCATGTGTGTTTGGGGGCTGGTGGTTGGTAGCTGTGGACCAGTTTATCATGGAGAGTGGGGCACCTTTTAAAACTGACCAAAGGAGGCTCTGGGAAGATTTGTCTAAGTGTCTCATCACTCTCAATAATGTCCCAGTTGTTCTTAACAATTTGTTTTATTTTATAGGCCTCATGGCTGAATTTGGTGCAGAAAGTCACATGTTCTTTGGCTGTCTTCGGTGGATTTCTCATAAGGAGAGTATCTCTGTTAAGTTGGCTTGCCCGATGGTAAGCTTTGAGGACAGTCTCTTTCTTGTATCCCCAATCTTTGAATCTGTTCATCATTTCACATGATTTAATTTCAAATTCATTGTCCTGGTCACAGACTCTCCGCACACGTTGCATTTGTCCATATGGGATATTTTCTTTAAGCCCCTTAGGATGGCAGCTTTTCCCATGCAGAATGGTGTTCCTGTCTGTACGTTTTCGAAACGTTTTCGAGTCGTATATAAATTTCCTAAATTGTCTTTATAAATTGTGGTGTCCAAGAAATTTACTTTTTCCTGGCTGTATTCTAAAGACAGTTTTATATTAGGATTAATGTTGTTCAGAAAACAATGAAATTCTTCTAAATCTGTTATTCAAATACTGGAGATCTTTATTAAGGGGGGTGCAGTTTTAAGATGACTTGTAGCTTGCAGCCAAAACATGTGAGCAAGGTAAAAATGAATCATTGCACTGTCTTAAAAAATAACTCAAGATGTTTATAATACATCAGAGGACAAAATGAACATTTGTGGCGTGACCGTCTGTGGCTGGACAGAGGTTTGTCTCACTCTATGGTTCCATTCCAGAACCTTCTGGATTCTAACAGGATGGAGAAGAAGGAACTGGCTGATCAGGGAGGAGATAGACTGAGATTATGAATTTTCTTATGTAAGTAACACATTGTTTTCCTTTGAGCTTTTGATATATCTAGTAGTGTCCCAAAAACACAGCAGCAGTCACCTCACTTCACCTGTGTGCTGTGTGTTCTTATCAAGGCACACAACCAGGACATGAACCTGGACTGCAGCCAATAGAGGAGCGACTCTGAGTGGCTCCAGAAAGAACACACAAACAAGCCTCTTCCTTCAGACGCACACTTTTCTCTGGGACACTTTGGACTCTTTCGATCTCCTCAGGTATGACTAATTTGTTTCTGTTCAACACTGGGTTTAATTCAGGTTTAGTCCTGATTTAGACCTGGTTTAGTCCTGGTTTAGAGATGCTATTGTTTTGTATGGAATGTTCTATGGGGGATCAACATTTCCATTTAGCATTTATTCATTACAAGTCTTTTTAATGGCTCAAAAATACAGTCATTCCTTCTGTAACAAATTGCAATGTGGCGTAGTGCTGTAACCTGCTTTTCTTCCTCATGATTGATAGTTTTAATGTATACTCTGGAACATTCTAGACAAAGCAATAATATTTCCACTGAGATAAGTATGTGGTGGACACGTTATTACTATTGGGTTCCTCAGCCTATTCCAATATGCGCTCTTTAGACATCCCGGTATTACAACATGCCTCTAGTTAGACATGCCAGATTTCCAACAGTTTTTGATATCACTATTCCAACACATACAATTTTTCATCTATCGCTGTCCATGGTGCTTAATGCAGAAGATCGATCAATAGGTAGGTTGGTATAGAGTACAGCATATGGCTGTTGACCACAGGCTATAAAGTTGGGACCATGATCACGTCAGCTGCCTAAAGTAAAACCCACTTGCTCTGAGACTCTTAAGTGCTTAAAGATCAGAGCTCTGCACTTCTAGTTTAGGTACAAGTCAAAGCTGAGTTATTATTTGTCAAATGTGGTGTAATACTGCAGATACGGGATTTTTAAAGCATTAAAGATTGTTGATAAAGTCCACAGGAAGTAGAGTCACTATCACTAATCTGCAGCTTCACCCCGAGCTGGGTGGATGTAAACAGACACACATGAGGATTTTTTTACATTCAAAGATCGCCTCAAACTGGATTAATAGCGCGGTCAAATTATATGGATAATGTGGTTGAGATGCTGGACTTGAAATTACATTTTCCACTTCACAATAGGTGAGTAATAAAGTCCTTTCATTGAGCTGGCGCAATGATCTTGATTGGTTATTTATTTAGGCTCTATGGTGTTCTCCACAGATGGCTTACATTTCTTTATTTATTTATTTGAAGGATAACCCCCTTGAGATGTTTCGCCATCTCGTTTTCATGTTCACAACAACAAAAACAAAACAAAAACAAAACAACAACAACAAAAATAGTTATTCCTACATGACCAAATTGAATGAAACACAAAGAGCCCACAAAGCCTCTGTTTTAGATTAGATGTTTTCCCAAAGGCTGCTGGCCAATGCTCTTTTTTAATATGCGTAACAATTACAATTATTATGCAGGGCATAATAATTGACCTAAATTTGTCCTGGTTAATATCCTGGTGATGCACCTTGTTATGTACATATTGACACACTCTCACACAAACACACACGCTCACTGAATTCACCTTGATATGTGTGTGGCTCTGGAGTTGTTCTGTTTTGTTATGACTGGTTCAGTTTGTCTTGAGTTTTGGCCCTAACTCATACTGTTTTTTTTCCAAGATATAAATCTACCATTGCTACCCAGAATAAATCTACCATTGCTACCCAGTACGCACACCACGAACAGTGCATAGGGCAGCAAGTCCCCCCATCATTAATCGAAAATCAAATTGTCACTGCAGACGAACTTAGTAAATGAAGAACAAAATTTCAAGAAAAGAAGATGTTGGGCTGTGAGTGTGTCAGTATCAATGGTGCAGTGTGATAGATGTGGTGAAGTGAGGGTGGTGTGTGAGGAGGAGATGGAGACGATAAGGCCGAAGCAGCAGGACGAGTCCAGGCCTGATGGAAGCAGCTGAGGAGAACATGAACACACAGTCTGACTTTTATAGTCACGCCTCACAGACGGCAGAGCAGCTGAAGGACAATGAAAGAATCAGAATAATCCCACTGTAAGTGTATGTGCACACAGCGACTATCAGTTTGAGAAAGTTTGGTCCTGTATGTGTTGTTTTGGGATTTATAAATTTATTTTTAGCTAAATCCTCTTTAGTGTTATGAGCTCCACATGTAGCTAAATAGATGTGTGTTTCTTTGTATTCATCACTTTGTGGATTTTGTTCACATTCTGTGAACTTACGAGCAATGTTGCCGGTGTGATTGGCAAGGCCAGGCTTCAGTACACCAGAGACACACCACTATGTGTGGAATATCCACTTCCATAAAGACTTTAAAGAATGCTGTGTGTGGGCTTTCACTGAGACATGGCTCTCAGACTGCAACCGGGATGGGGGATCTGCTTGTGGATGAATTTGGTGCTGATTACATTGCTTATGTATTCATTGTTGATTAGATGAATTATGTTTTAAAGCACAAATACAAAGGTTTGCAAGAGAGATGATGTTTGCAGCAGATAATGAGCTGTTGTCCTGTCAATCTGAGCTACCCAGCGCTACTACAACTGCGCAGTACCCCCAAGAGCTGTGATGGTTTAAATGTCGTCAGTTTCAGCTACCCGAGGTAGAAGTGGAGTAACAAGTCACATTTTAAAAGTGTATTTGTTTTATTGTATGTTTTGAGTTAAGCCTGTCAGCAATGATCTGTGCATGTTAGATTTATGGCTGAATATTTATAAATACTTTATTATTAGGGTAAAGGTTAGGGTTATTATAATTCCACAGTATAGCTTATGATATTAGCTGTTTATTATAAAGATTTCAATGTTTCCAGTCATTTCTTTCGCTTATATAGTGAGCTACTGCTACCCAAATTAAATAAATTATTAATGATGGCTATACACTGGGAGCATTATTCAGTGGCTAAATTGGTCTGTTGATATGTGCTACCTTTAGTTGGAGCTCTGCCTGATAGAAAATGTTTAAATGAATTATAAATATTCGTGTAAATGAGTTGAAATTTGACATAACTACCCAACTATCCATATATCAAAAAAATAAATAAATAAATAAA
>JACN01010187.1:0-27622 GCA_000787155.1 Scartelaos histophorus
AATACTAATGATAATACTACTACTACTGCTGATACAGCTGTTACTACTACTACTAATACTACTGCTGCTGATACTACAATAATTACTACTACTACTAAACCTACACTATTGCTACTGCCAATAGTACTACTACCACTACCACTACTACTACTACTACTACTACTACTACTACTACTACTACTACTACTACTAAACCTATGCTACTACTGCTGCTACTGCTGATAATACCACTACTACAACTATATCTACAGTACTACTACTGCTACTGCTGATAATACTACTAATACTACTGTTACTGAATATAATACAACAACTACTACTAAAGCTAGGCTACTACTTCTGCTACTACTCATAATACTACTGCTACTATTGTTACTGCATGTAATACAACAACTACTACTAAACCTATGCTAGTGCTAATGCTGATAATACTACTACTACTGCTAAAGCTACGCTAGTACTACTGCAACTATTACTACTAAAGCAAGGCAATTACTACTGCTATTATCACTTTGATTACTACAATTACTACATCATACATAGGTTACATACATGCTACATCTACTACCACCACTACATGTACTAATACTACTACTAAGCTACTGCTACTACAAGGCTACTACTACTGCAACTAAGCATCTGCTAGTTCTACAGCTTGGCACTTTCTTTTCTTTTTTTTTACCATGCTTGGATATACTGCTTTTATTACTACGAATACTACAACTGCTACATCATTATACAATCATCATTATACAATCTACTACTACTGCTACGACTACTATGGCTACTAAAACAATCTCTTGGCTGCTACTAGGCTATTACTACTGCTAGTATTACTACAAGTACTACAAGTACTAAAGCATACATTACATACATGCTACAGCTAATAATACTACTACTACGGCTACTAATACTACTACTAGGCTGCTACTACTACTAATATTACTTGCCGCATACTACATCTACTACTATTATTTCAACTTCTAATACTAATATTAGGCTACCAGCACTAGGGGTAGTGGCACTACAAGTACTACAGCTATTGCATCATACATACATGTTACATCTAGCACAACTACAGCAGCTACTAATATTACTACTATTGCTACTAGACTGCTACTACCAGGGATGGGAATAACGGCGTTAAAATAAACGCCATTACTTTTTTCAGTAACGGGTAATCTAACGAGTTACTTTATCTATAGTTGTAACGCCGTTACTGGTACCAACACGCCGTTACTGGGCGTTACTGAACCTACTCGTTTTGAAAGTGGCATCTCACTCAACTCGCTACAGGCACACGATTTATTTTTTTCTTCCTTTGGTAAGGATGGGATACGTAATGATGATTGGCTAAAGCAGAGTAAGATTTCATGTTGAGCCAATCAAAGACACCCACACAACCTCCCCTGACAGCAAAAAGTATTCGCAAAGGAGGTAGCCGAGGATTCACCGTTTATCCACAGAACGGATCCTCAACGGAGTCCACTTGCACATCTGCTCATTGATAGTAACTAATAAATGTTGTGTTAAAAGTGCATTTACAGTGCGGATCTAAGATGATTTAGCAGCAGATCCGCTGTGTGACAGCAGCTGCCCTGGGGTTTGGGTTAGCGACAGTCAGAAAGAGAATACGGAACAAATACGCAGTGGATCCACAAAGCGACTGACTGTGGGGTGGGTTTGCGGACCGAAAGCGGATCCACTGCAGATTTTGATGCTATCAGCTTTACTTAATTTGCTTTGCTTTACTCCAAATTATTTGACATTTTTAACTTAAAAAAGTAATGCATTAGTTACTTTCCTGGGTAACTAGTTACTTTTATAGTGTAGTAACTCAGTTACTAACTCAGTTACTTTTTTGGGTAAGTAACTAGTAACTGTAACTAATTACTTTTTCAAAGTAACGTGCCCAACACTGGCTACTACTACTACTAGTAGTATCAGTAGTAGTGCTACTGCTAATACTACTAGGGTAACAACTAACACCTACTGCTACTAGGCTACTTCTATGCTACTTCCACTGCTATTTTTACCACAACTACATCATACACAGGAACATTCTACTCATGCTACTACTGCTTCAAGTCTTTAATTACATGCACGAATGACAGGCTTGAATGAGGTCTTCAAACAGCACTATCACAACACAATCAGCGTGCATCACATCAGGTTTGTCAGGTTGTTGTGTACACTTTTGTATCATGTTTTTGTATGTTTACAGAGAATTGTCATGTGATGATGAAAATGTAAGATATCAACACTTAAATCTATTAGAAAATGACTTAAAAGTAGTGAAATGATCTGTCCTGTCTTCAAATAAACTAAAATGAATCAGTCTCAGAGCTAGTAAGTCTATAATAAATCTGAAAACAACATGAACAACCTGATATAAGTTTGAAAATCTTGGCCAGATCAGAGAAATTTGTAGAGAATCCTACTGGTAACCTTAAGGAGGGTTTGAACAGGGGCTGAGAAATCTTACCGATAACCGTAAGGAGGGTTTGAACAGGGGCTAAGAGAGATCCCTAGATTACTCAAACATACATGGATGACATCTAAAACATCTTCAGCCATGTTTTTGATGAAGAAAAACATTATAACATGGCAAAAAAGCAGATTTAAAGCTCCTATATTACACAAAATTGACTCTTAGAATGTTTGAATGTTTTAACCTCACCAAAAACAGCCCTGGAGTTGTGTCTTGTGGGAGTAACCCTTTATTATTAGTCTGTCTACATCTCCAACGCTCAAAATGCTCTGTTCCACCTTGTGATGTCATGAAGTTTTCAAGGTTACAGCTACGTTTTACCTTTAGTTCAGTAGAGATAGATAATTCCAGAGCTGAAATCATCGAAATGATTCAAGTGAAGGTCTATGGGTCAGTGACATGACGTGTGTCCAGTTGCAATTTGAAAAGGTTCAAATTTCATAATAATTCCCCACATCCCTGTAGTACCTCTGACCTCCATGGAACCGAATCATTTTTTTCAGGAATCCTGAGTTCTTCTGCATGTTTTTTGTCCTTAAAGTGTCAAATGTTCATGTGGTGCGACTGTCCGCCCTTAACTCATGATACATGATACACTTGACTCTAAATCCAATCACATTTATTTTCATTATGTTTAGAGTTTTTAGTCCCACATAAAATTTCATCTTTCTTGAAAAGCTATTTCCCCCATAATAATCAAACAAATATTGTCCGAGCGTGTCCATTTTTTCAAATCTCATGTTTTCATGTTTTCAAATTTCAATCTCATGTTCATATGTCTCAGAATAATAGTTTATAATAAAGTTATCCTCAGTCGCACCACATGACATTTTTTAAGGTCGTAGCCGATTCATGTTCATCAAAAGAGACTAAACATGCTTCATATAAATGTCAAATATAGATTTATGCATCTGACATTGTACATTTTTGAAAAAGTTCACTTTGCCTGTTGAAATCATATATTGGCTTTAAAAACACAATGGAGCACTTCCTGTTTAGCACATGACATCACAAAGGGGAACAGAGTGTTTTACATTTGAGAGAAGAAGCTAAACATCTAGGATTTGTGTTTTAAGCGCGTGTGAATAAAACTAAACACAACTCTAGGTCTGTTCGTGATGAGGAATCATTATAACCCACATTAACAAACAGTGTAATCTAAACCCTGTAAACCCGCGTCTCCGCCCACCAGAAAAGTTCCACAATGCCCCTTTAAAGCAGTCGTCCTGTTGAAGAGCGTGTGCACATTTGCCCAGCGGCAGTTTGCATTGTGTCTCTGCCCATTGGGACGCACTGAGCTGAGGAGAGGCGTTTGGACACCGGGCATTGTGCAGATTCACTGGCGGCAGCACAAAGCCGAGTGTTTGAAGAGCGTGTTGTTTTAATCAGAGTGAGTTCAGAGAAAGAGCTCCACGCGGCCACAGGGTTTGGAGCTCTGCTGACGGACTCTGAAAAACAAAAGAATGTGTGTGTGAATCATTGTCTGGCTATGTGAAGGCCTGACCAAACTGGACGAGCAGCCCATGTTTGTTTGGGACAATATGAAACAACATGTAATTCAATAGGACTACTATGACCACTGCAACTACTACTACAAAAAAAACCCATCATGGCGTCATTTATTACGCAAAATGGATTCTTGCATCATAGGCTTTATTCACGTTCAACAAACCAGGAAGGTCTTTGCAAAGATGTGATGACGACTTCCTCTGAGGATTGTTTGTGGTCGTGAGTTTGATAAAATCTAGGAAAAATAAGAAAATGTCCCAGTTTTCATCATCTCCATGTCACTGTAGTGTTCTGAATACATAGGAAGAACTTTGGACCACTGCAAACTGTTTCAACTAAGATAAGATATGAACGTTAGTAACAGACATATCATGTGCTGTCTTTCCCCCATGGATATAGAACGGTAGATTCTGCTTTGACCACCACTGTCTATTGGAACAAATGAGTCAACAGCCGCCATCTTGGTAGCTTTAAATAATTCTTTAAATAAATGAACATCGATCAGGGACAAGACGATATCAGTGTTTCCCACAGACCAAGTGGCATTGGTTTAGCCCTCCTGGTGAGTTCCATAATTGCTATGATACTCACGATCGTAAATACAAATATGGAACTCAAATTTACCCCTATAACTGTCAACTGCGATGAGCTTCATTTGACTGGAGCTGAACGCTATGTTACACTCAGTTAGTCCACTTTTTTATACAATGTGTGGTACCAGGGTGATGGGCTCGATTGAAACTCACAATACACTGCAAAATGTAAGATATAAAAACTTAAATCTACCAGAAAATGACTTAAAAGTGGTGAACTGATCTGTCCATGCAGCAAGATCATTTTATTTGACAAGTTCTCTTCAAATAAACTCCCTCTAGATGAGAATGAATCAGTCTCTGTGAGTGTTCATGGGCTGGAAACAAGTTTATAGATGATAAGCTTAAGATAACCAGACTTAAAATCAGTTTATAATTAGTGTCAGATGCCAAATTCTAGATAAAATGTCTAAATTATGCTAAAAAGTCCTTGAAATCAGTCTGACATGATAGTTGTTAGTAGTCAAGCAAATCTGTATCACTGAATCTAAAAACGGGTGAAGTGTTGCAGGGAAAACTATGGTCAATAGACTATACCTTTTTTTAAAGAATTTTTGCCTAAGTTTAAGATTTTCTGACTAATTGAATCACGGAAGAAATATATGTGTCGATTTTGAAGATTGTAAAACCTATTCAGAACTAGTAAGTAGAGAATAAATCTGAAAACAAGATGAAGAACCCGGTAGAAGTTGGAAAATCTTGGCCAGATCAAAGAAAATGTGATACTTTTACCTGGGTTTTATTTTTTGCTTCATCATCTGTACTTTTACTTCAGTAACAAAATGGAGTACTTCTTCCTCCACCACTGAAGACATGAAATAACATTAGCTGCTCCAATGAGAAGAAGCATTTACAGTAAACACGACTGATAGCGGGGCTGCTTCCATCGGGACAAAAGTCTGTAATCTCTCCGGCTTTAAGGAGACATTGAAGTTTGGATCCGTGGTGTAATTACAAAGCGGGCCCCGGGTCGTGTTGGTTCAGGCGTGCGGACTTAAACCTGCGTATGTGCTCATGGGAAGAGACGGTTTACTGCGGTACTGAACTCTGCTACGGAGCTAAACGCTAAACCCAAGTGAACCATTTAAAGTGCATGTTTGGGTACATTATGGTCAGGGGAGGCTCGGCGGTTCGTTATCCGACGTCGAAATTGCACAGTGTTGTCATAGTGTCCTTGGGCAAGACACTTATGAATAGAAAAGGATAGGATGGGAATAATTGGAGGTGGTTGGGGGAACTATACATAGCAAAATGGCCGCTGAGTTGCAAAATTGAAACTGTGATGTAATCTTAAGTCTCACTAAACTCAAGAACTCACTGAAAATGTGACTAAAAAGTGTGTAATTTTGTGGGATAATATGTGGTGTAAATTGAAATGACAGTTTTGCACCAATGGAGAAGCAATTTGTGAAGAAAAGTTGAAAAATATGTTGAAAATTATAGAAAGTAGAGCTTATATTGGACATTTTTTGTGCAAAATTTCAGCACAATTTATTTATTTATGACTATTTCTGATACTGTAAAAAAAAATCAACAAAATAAAGTTGTTTTCTTATAATTTTATTTATCAAATCAGAATTTTGGTGCAGTGTACCATGTGGTTGCCAGGTAAAAATTCTGGAAATCTCTTGTGTGTCATAATTTATAAACAGGAACTACATTTTGAAACCTAAACATATTACTAAATATAACTAATATACTCAATATAACTAAATATAATCACCTTAAAATGCGCACTATGGAACTTTTTGGTTATGTTTCCATCAACTGCTTGTTTCTATGGATACGTCATTGCCTGGAATGTTCCACAGTGTGACATTAAACAGCACTACTTTACATTTTATTCAATTACAGGTGGTTTTATAGCTCAAAAATACATAGAAAAACAGACATTCTAGCAAGGTTGTCTCTCCACAGATCTGACCTGTAACCCGAAAAATTTTACAAGGTTGTCTCTCCACAGATCTGACCTGTAACCCGGTCTGGTTTGGTTTCCATGAAGATAGATTACTGTGAAACATTTCAGACAAAGCAATAACATCTCCATGGAAACAAACATTTGACAGAGCCTCCAGCAGAAAAGTTACACCTTAAAGCAGAGAGGGAGGAGTTTAATGCTCCGCTGCAGAAATCTGGACCTTAATCTTACACTTAAAATGTACTTAACTCAAGTGTCCAGTTGATACTTTGCAGCTGATGTAATGTGATGCTAACTGTAGGCACAATTAAATCTGAAGCTATGTTAAGAGTCTCTCTTAATGCTAATTTTATGATGATTATTTATGTTTGATTTGTTTGTATTGTGATTTTAGTGTCTTTTTCATTCTGTAAAGCACTTTGAATTATTTTTCGCTATACAAATAAACTCGCCTCGCCTCACATAGACTTTAATCTGAGTTTTATTTTAACATAATCTGGGAAGAAAGAACGGATTTGTTAAGAACTAGAACAGGTGAGACGATTTGTGTGCTTGTATAAGTCTCTTTCACCTTTTTGTTGAAAATCAAACTCCTGAAATGGACCATGAACTCGTATTGATCACAGGCAGTTTAAATCCATTTTATGTATTTTTTTTTTATTTTTCAGACATGTCAAACCCAGGCCTGGATATAATTATATTTGGCCTGTGAGATCATATCAAATATGTGTTATTTGTATGTGAAAACTTTCAATAAATATTTAGTTTGGCCCACAACTTAGTCACAGTTTTTAATTTTGGCCCTCTGTTAATTTGAGTTTGACACCTCTGGTATAGGCCCTGTCCACCTGACTGGGCGACAGGTGCGCTGCAGCTGAACAAGAAGACTCCTGCACTCTGTTTTACTCTTGATTTTCTTTTATTAATACATAACATTTTGGTCAATCTGAATTTTCTCAGGTGTGAGTTTTCAAACTTAAAACGTTTTTGTCTGTATTTGCTAATGTGTGCATTGTGTCACCACGGTAACTGCACATTCAACCAATAGAGATACACACAGAAAAGCCCCAGTGTGATGCCATTGCAACGTGTGAATATTCCTAATGTGATCTATTGGTGGTTTTCAGATTCCAGACTGTGAAGAGTCCTATTCCCAGATTGGGACAAGTGACAGATTTTCCAGTTGGTTCCATTGTACTTTGCCATGAAATATCCAAACTTTTAATTCCACAAATATGAGCTTGATCATTTCTATTAGTGAATAAACTCAGGAACTCACTATATTACAACACAAATCTGTATTTTAATCATATTCATTGTAGCTGCCCCCATCTGGATTTAATATGATTTGCCAGTTTACTCTTTGCTCTTTGTGGATTTGCAGGGAGCAGGATGCAGGAGTGGGCTGAGGTAGAGCGGCCGTCCACTTGGTTTGTCTTCTTCTTGCTCACAAACACAAAGCGTGAGGATAGAATTCTCCAGCCGCTTCTTTATTATCATCGGAACAATTATGTAAATAGTTTGGATCGTGTAAATATGTCCAACCAGAACCCTTCCCAACCCCCAGACGTCAGCCTGAATTAAATAAAGGCGATTTAACCTGTTCAACTTCATATAAACCTAAATTCTGAATTATTATTTCCATGTAAACTTGAAGGACAAAGGTTCTCTTTCGCGTTTACATGGCCATTGTCTTATAGAATGTTGTGACGTCATCTGAAACCCAGCCATTGTAGTCCGTGCTTCATTACACCGGCGTTTATCAAAATTCAAAAATGCGGCTCGTCTTGTTTGAGGCAGCTTTTAGTTTTGCTTTTACAAATTTATACCAGTATTGTCCTCTTTCCCGCTCACCCTGGCCGACTGCGTTTCCAATGAGCACCTGCAAATCCTACCCAAATCCGACCCAGATCCCGGTTTAGACCCCGAGTCGCACTTCGCTGTCTCTGCCTCCACTCGCCTCCTGAAGGAATACATGGAAAACGCTTCGATTCCCAGATAAAGGTCAAATCTCCGAGTGACAGGAGCCCGACTTAAACCGGAATCCTGCTAAATCCCGCTGTAGAAACATCTCTGTCCATGGTTTTTGTGCTGGGTTTGTGTTTTCCGCAGGGATCAGATCTGGAGGGTGTTACTGGTGCTATTTGTGAATAATTGAACCGGGACTTTGCAGGAAATGTGGCGAAAAAAGCTAAATGGTGGAGACCTTTGCAAACCTGTAAACCTGGGCCTGAAGAAGCGCTCTCACCGACACGGCGCTCATGAATCATAAACAGTGTTCAGAGAAAAAAGGCGGAGCTGCTGTTTTCATCTACAAGAGCACGTTAACCAGGGATGCACCGGCTCAATACCAAACTTCAGTTAAAACCCCTGCACCTGATTTTCCCCCAATGTATTCGACCAAAATGTGTCTCCAGCACTGATATACGGGTATTGTATAAGCAGCTCTAGGTAAATAAGTCTTTTGTGTGCTAAAAAGTGTATTGAAGTGTATGTTAGCATGCTAGTTGCTGTTTGTATTGTCGTGAAAACCACCACTCTGGTCAAACCAATGAAAATGAAAAGATGTTTTTTGAGACAATACATACAATAAAGAGCAATGCTTTATATTTTAATTATATTTTAAACTTTTCATGAGTTTCCCACATTTGGCTGATACTGTCAAGTTTGAATCAGAATCAGAAAAAGTCACTCTATTCACGCTTATGACACAAATGAGGAAGATGCAATGACATTTCCAGCAGACTCTGTACATGGAAGTCTAAAAATCTGACAAAATAAAAAAGAAAATGGCCCAGTTTTCTTCTTTAACATGTCATTGTAGCGTTCCGTTATGTTCGGCTAATCAGCAATTACAACCATACCTCAGTTGTTGGTAGAGTCCAGTGTTAACTACACCAGAAGTTGTAATCAAAGGTCTTCCTGGTTTGTGACGTAAGCGTGAATAGAGCCAATAGAGTTGTTGGTAAATATTGTTGTAAAAATTGTTTCTTTAATTATGCAAATGTACATTTATATGTGAGAGTTAATGTGTTATTCATATGCTGATTATATGTGACAGTTATTCTCAGTTTGTAATATGATTTAAATGTGTTTATAGATGACCTGATGAAAGGACAGGACAGACAAAAGGACAGACAAAGACAAACAGAGAGAAGAAAGGATAGGGCAGATGAAAAGCTTGAAGAAAGGACATTAAAAGCTCCACAAATACATTCAGTTGTTCTAATTTTCTCTCTGACCGGAGGATTGTTTGGATGAAGTGTCCCGGTCACAGAATGCAGTCCTAAGATACTGAATCTCCAACAACCAGAGCTAGAAAACCAAAATGAAAGAAGACGTAATGATCAATGCCCCCTGTGGATCATTCTGACATTTCAGCTCCGGTGAATATGTAGTGGCTCCTTAGGTAAGGCTTAGGGATAAAACGTGGGAAACTTGGGTTCAAGACTTATGCACAAAAACAAGACAAGAAACATTTTTTTTTAGTTGTTGGTGCAAAAAATTAAATAAATAAATAAAAAACAAACAAAAAAAAAACCTTAGAAAATGGAGCCTAAATGATTGACTTTTTTTTTTTTTTGCTTGACGCTCAGGGTTTCCATAACTTCACATTTGTAAATAAAAGTATTACTAAGAGAGTATGATGTCACCCATGGCTCCAGTCAAATGAAGCTCATCGAGGCCTGCAGCTCTAGGGCTAAATATGACACATTTTACTTAAATACACAAGGAAAAATCTGGTTTTTAACTGAAAGTGGCAGGTTTGGAGTTTATTTTAGATCAGAAAACCAAAATGAAAGACGACTTAATGATCAATGCCACTTGTGGATCATTTTGACATTCTGTGTGTGTGTGTGTGTGTGTGTGTGTGTGTGCTTCCATGCATGAGTGTGTGTGTGTGTGTATATGAACACTGCACCTGCCGTGTGTTACGCTGAGGTTTAGCAGCAGCAGGTGCACTCATCAGCTCACGGTGAGGTGGATTCTCACGATATGTGTGAGTTCACAAAAGCCTCGTTTCCATGGGGACGGTACAGGACAGAACAGCTCCGTGGATGATCGGGAAATTCTCAGGATTGAAAACATGAAAGCCCAGTTTGACGGACACCTGCTGTGAGACACCCCGCTTCTGTGGTATACAAGTATGTCAGCGTCTTTTTTAGAATTTTGGAAACAACTTTGGAGGGTCCGCCGCCCGGAGACAAGCCTGTGACTCCACCAGGCCAAGATCCAGGTCAGTAAGAATGCATTTGAAGCACCCGTCGTGAAATAAATGCACGGTAAATACGTCTAATGCCACTCTGAGGAACAGCGGTAAAGCGGTGGTGGAAGGTGGAACAGAGCGTTTTCTGTATGATCGAAGAACTCAGCGTAAATCTGCAGGAATTGTGTGTGAAATGGAGCAGGACCACACCTCAGCCGCCCTCTGCGCCACACTTCACCTCAACCACACCTTTAATTACCCATAAGCCTATCCGTAGCCTATCCCATCAGCCCAGTTTGTCCACGCAATCTGGACCCATCCTAATCCCTCTCTCGTTCGTCTTTCAGCCATATTTTCATTGCATATTGTTGTGGCGCGGAATGAAACAAAACACAACTCCAGGTATGTTTGTGGTGAGGAAACTACACTAGAACTGATCAGAAAATAGTGGAATGTGAACCTGTTAATCATGTGAGACAAAACAAGCTAATTATCACAACTGTAAGTGTGACTAATGACAAATGTTACAGCCAACAGTTAGAAAACGATTATGTATAAAAAAAGCATCTATCAACATCTATCATCAACGGATTGAACACTATTTACATTTAAACTACAACGTGAAATTATCTTTACAGGTTTATAATTTTACGACAAGACTGCGGGTCTGAAATACCTGTCATTCCACTTGTAGAGAGTGAATTTTTATTGGCAGCACAAACCCGCTTGAGTGAGATCTGGAGCCTCGGGAGCAGGAGTCAGGGATGTTACCGCACGAACAATGATACAGGTTTAATCTGGTTTAATTATAATGACAAACATGGCTCCGGGCTCATTCTGCGAAATGAGTTCAGACACAGGCCAGGGTGCGAGGGCATTTAAGGTGAGCTATGCACTGTGTACTACTGGAGCAGAGCCTTTACTTATTGAATCCTGACTGCTATTTATTGCAGAAACATATGAATTATTATTGTGAACCGGCATGCCTCTCCACAGATCTGACTCATAACATTTCATTCTTAACGTTTGTCTAAAACATGCTGATCTAAAATAACCTTCAAACTGCCACTTTCAGTTAACAGCCCTGAACCTGATTTTTCTTTGTATATTTGAGTAAAATGTGTCAAATTTGCCCCTACAGCCGCAAACCCCGATGAGCTTCATTTGACTGGAGCCAAACACCATAGGTGACGGCACACTCCTTTAGTCTACTTCATTATAGTCTATGGTTAGCATGAAAACATCTCATTGTGTAATCATTTAGTAATATATTCACAAATGTGAAGTTACAGAAGTCCTGAGTGGCAAACAAAAAAAAGGAACATCATTAGACTCCAAAACTGATGGAAAGATGAGTCTCGAACCCAAGTTTCCCACATTTTATTCCAAAGCCTTACCTAATGAGCCACTACATATTCACCTGAGCTGAACTTTGGCATTTAAACTAGTATAGTGGGAAAGCACCTAGGCTCTGCAATGTTTGATTTTAGATTTTTTTTCAGAGCCACATAAAAAAAACAAAAAACGAAAGATTTAATAAACACTCAGAAAATGGAACCCAAATACTTTTGTTTCTGGGGAAGAGACACTGATGATTTACTGTATGTAGATTTGCATAGTTTGGTTTAAGGTCCCCAAAAGTTACAATTTGCTTGTTCAGGGCTTAGACTTAGACAAACTTTATGGATCTACAAAGGAACACAGTAGCTCACACATCACAATACAATAAAAATATTATATAATATATAATATCATATCATATAAAGTTGGAATTTACCACTACTACTAAAAATACAAGTATTTTTCAAAAGAAAACTTCACATGGGCAAGAAAAAGAAAACAGATTATCTCAGAATATACACAAAATGACATTACTGAAGAGGTGGTGTGGAACATGTGGGTTTTTAAAGCTCCTATACCACACAAAATGGACTCTTATGAGTCTTAAGCTATGTTATAATGTTGTTTCTTCACCACAAACATACCTGGAGTTGTGTTTTGTTTCATTCTTGGTTTATTTGTCTGTCTATACATCTCCTTTGCTCAAAATACTGCCATTAAGTGTCCCTTTTTAAGTTAACAGCCCCTTTTACCTTTTCTTAGGTAGAGATTGATAATTTGGCAATCATCCCAATGATGATTCAAACAGTCATGATGTTATGTGTGTTCCAAGAATTGTTCCACCTGATAATTGGCTCTATTCATGGTTACGTCACAAACCGCTGTAGTAAGTCTGACAAAAAGTTAGAAAAAGTAGGAAAATGTCCCAGTTTTCTTCATCTCCATGTCATTGTATCGTTACATTGGTCAATCAACAATTCCATCCATACCTCCGTTTTCACCGACGCACAACTCCAACCGCACTGAGTATATGTGATTAGAAGAGGCGAGGAAGCCAAATTCCAGATGATTCCAAACAGCGCCTACGTATGCAGTCTGATCCACTTGATTTCTTTAAATATTTTTTGCTAGACACCGGTAAATATCGGATTCCTAGGAAGCAGCAATCTGTCCTACGCAAAAAGTTTACACTGATTTCTCCTTTTAAAATGTGAGAATGAAACAAAACACAACTCCAGCTATGTTTGTGATGAGGAAACTACATTAGAGCATGGCATAAAGATCACAGGAGCCCATTCTGTGTAATATAGGAGCTTTAAAACAATGAACAATTGAAAAACAAGGTGAAATCAGCCCATCCCTGTATGCCCTGTGCCTGTATTGTCTGGCGGGTGATAAAACACGTCCGAGGAGCCGTATATTCTGTGATCTCCTCGGCTTCGCTCGCCTCTGGACTTCTTTAGTAAAACTCTCTCAGTGTCTGGCTTAAGTCTGATTTAAGAGCAGGATCATGTGACCTCTGCTCCACTTTGGGACGTGAAATACTTCCTGATAAAAGGGAAGAAATATGGAGTTTAATGGAGTCGCAAGCTTGGAAGTCATTTTGTACCTGTAAGCCGTGCTCTCTGCTCTTTCTCACTTTTCTGTCCCCCGTACGGAAATGTGTCCCCTGCATTTGACCCATCTCTTTCAGAACTTTTCACCATGTTATTGTAGTTTCTTCTCATTGACCCTCTGAAGTTGTATTTAGAGTGATTTGTGCACGTTTGAGTCATCTTTATTCTCCTGTATTCACGACGTCATTGCTCCGATCTACAACTGTTCTCAAGGTTTTCTCCAATTCACTTTCTTAATCTATGGACTCATTTCTTTCATTAAGGCGTTTTGAATAGATACATCTTCATTCAAAATATAACATAATGATTCATAGGTGTCCGAAATGATAAATATATTGCAGGTAAAAGCAGAAAATGCAGAAAAAATTACATAAAAGTGACTAATGAGCTCAAGTCACGTCAAAATCAGACCTGGAGTTGTGCTTCGTTTCATTCACGCATATTCTGAGTAACCCATTATTATTATTATCATTATCATTATTATAATTTTTTTTTATTATAATTTGTTTTTTTAATTGGTCTGTCTACATCATCAATAACCTCGCACAGCAGGATTCTCACAACATTTGAGATTTCATAAGCTTAAGCGATTCCATTGTGGCGTCTATTATACTGTATTGTAATTAGATGTAGCCTAATTACAATACATTAGATGTACTGTAATAGATGTAATTAGATGTACTGTACTGCAGTACAGTAGGCGCCATGATGGATTCCCATTAGTTTGACAGTTCACAAACTATGTGCTTACTGTTCTGGGCACATGTAATTGGGCGGTGACCGATCTCGTCGCCGCACTGGGGTTTGAGCAGAAGCCAAAGGTGAAGCTCTCAAACGAACCACATCAAACGTGGTGACACCGACAAAAACAAACAAGGTGAAGCTGAAATCAATAGCTTTGTTGAAAATCTAAAAGGAAGAAAATACTGTATGAGTAAAAAAAGAGGTACTTCAGACCATTTTATAGCAGCAATACAGACTCGTTAATTTGTAAAAACGTGCAGAACAGAAGAGCTTTGGACATTTTTTCTCTTAACATGATTTAACTCAAGTTGGATTTTAAACCTTGTTCTGCTGTTGTGACACGTCGAATAATCACACTCAAACTCACACTCGCTATAACGTTTTGGTTTTCTGATCACTTTAGCAAAGCCATCACAGATATTGTGCAGAGCTCGATTCAGATACACAGATCAAGCTGACGTGAGCCAGGTTACGTGTCCAAAGTTTAAAATGCTCAATTCAAACTTGTGCCATCATGAAGTGGTAGTTTTCGAGTTAACCGTTCCTTTTGACCTGCCTAGTTCAGCAGAGATTGGCAATTCCAGGACTGAAATGACCAACATGACTCTAGTGAAGGTGCATGGAGCTCCTGTTTTATCACTTCATGACATCACAAAGGGGAATATAGTGTTTTCTCTTTGACAGAAGAATAAATGTGCAGGTTTGTGTGTTAAACATGTGTAAATGAACCAAATCACAGCTCCAGGTCTATTTGTGATGAGGAAACATTAGAACATGGATGAGTGAATAGTGTGAAGAGGATTCTAACTCCTCAGTTGTGTTTTGTGCAGGAGCTTCATGTGTGGGTGTGTCTCTGGGAGAGGGCCAGGAGCTTTGGCTGCAGGTCAAGTGACAAACGCATGTAAGTAACGTTTGGCAAATTAGCGGTTATTAGATGGGAACATTTCATACTACTGCATCATTAAAGTTGTCACGATATGATTTATTTAACCAGGAGTTCCCATTGAGATTCACATTCTTTTTTTTTTAACGGAGACCAAAGCAGTGGCAACACAATTAATACAACAATTCAAATTATAACACCATTTGCATTACACAAGAAAAACAAACACATATCTCTGTCACTGCATTTTTTCACAGATTCCAATTTAAGATGTTTCTGTAAATGATTTGAGCTGTAGGAAAGGCGGATTTTCCAAGTTAGGTTTAAGGTGAGCTCAGAGAGACCCCAGTGCAATTCCAGGGCTGAAATGATCCGAGTGATTCATGCAAATGTGTATGGAGTTTAAAAACACAGTGAAGCACTTTTTGTATTACCACATGACATCACAAGGGGGAACAGAGTGTTTTTTAGTGTGACAGAAGAACTCAGGCTACAGGGTTTGTCCGTTAAACATGTGTGAATGAAATAAAACACAACTCCAGGTCTGTTTGTGAGGAGGAAACAACAAAAAAACAACAAAAAAAAGATCAGAAAATTGTGTAATATGGACCCTTTAATACTCAATAAAGATTCCAATACTAAGATAATTAAAAAAAAAAACAACTGTTTCTTTTAGATAATAAAATATGATTTTCAACATTAAATGGAAGTACTTTCTTTTATATAACCAGGTGTTTAATATCGATTAGAGTCAGATTTTTTAACTTTTCAACAACCCTAACAGAGACAGTATCTTGTAATGATCCATTTCTCTTCTTCTTCTTCTTCTTCTTCTTCTTTTTCCTCTTCCTCTTCCTCCTCCTTCTTCTTCTTCTTCTTCTTCTTCTTCTTCCTCTTCCTTCTTCTTCTTCTTCTTCTTCTTCCTCTTCTTCTTCTTCTTCTACTTCTTCTTCTTCTTCTTCTTCTTCCTTATGCTCAGACATGTCCTTGAACTTCACCAGTGGGACCTCAAGGCCTCCACTTCTCCCCCCTCACTCACCCCTTATATGGTATACCAGGCCTGTCGACAGAAATTTGGGGGCCCTGGGCAGAAAACCTCACATGGGGCCCCTCTCTAATATAATTTAATAGGAAGAACTGTAATCTGTGCACTTACTCACCCTAAATCCTGTATAAAGCAAAAGGAAAAATTGTATTTGTCAGCTGGACAAAAGTTTCATTTTTATATTTTTGTTTTGCAATAGATAATACTCCCTACAACTGTACAACAACTCAGTCTTAGGTAATCGATAATACTCCCCACAACTGCTCAAAAACTCACCTTTATGGAACAGATAACCCTGATAAAACATACTTATTTGTTATTATATTAAATTGTGACGAGTTCTGCTGCTCGTCCCACTGCACCACTGTCACGGGAAGGTCTTACATCACAGAGCTTGGTGAGATTGGCTGTGTTTGCACAAAGGTGTCACTCAAAACACTATGTTCCGCATAGCTGACAGGAAAGAGATGACTCGTAAGACACCTAATTGAACAATTACTTAAGAACAATTACAAAGAATTGTTATAATTGTACAGAGATAATTGTTATGTTATGAGATGGAAAATGAGGCTATTGTGGTTTTACTAAACAAATAATGGAGACCTGACAAGTTACAATGGCAACATCAGTGTTCTTTGTGTAATTAGTGTCACGTAATAAATCTGACGTGCAAATGTTTAGGGTGGTGCTGTCAAAAGTATCAGATACTGAACAATATTAAAACTAGAAGTGAAACTAGATACTCATTTGAGCAGGTATCGATACTAAAAAAGTTACGTTCACAGGACAGAAATTAATCTCTCCTAAATGTTTCTGAATGATCTGGAGCTGGATGAAAACAAGTATAAGAACACAAAGACTATTATACACCAGGAACCTACCTGCATCACGGAGGATTACACACATGGGAATAGAAAAGAAAGTTCTACCATTTAACAGTGAACAAGAACAGTGCACAGGCAGCTCACTGAGGACTTTGTGGATTCTGCAGGGCTAACCACCTTCAACTGAACACTGCAAACACCAAAGGGATGGTGATGGACTTTAGGAGCAGCAGGCCACAGCTACAACCTGTGACCATTGAGGGAGACACTGTGGAGGTTATAGGGATTTGGGCTCAGAGCCTGACCACAGACTGGACTGGATAATTATTATGTCTATTTCGTTGTTGCTGCTTCCGTTCCATAAAGTATCTTTCTATCTTTTGTGGCAACCTGGCTCACACACTGAATTTTTTAACCTTTTTGTTTTTTGAGCTCAGTTTTTGACAATTGTATCATGTAAATTTGACCAACTTAGAAGTGCAGCATGTGCAGTTTAAAGGACACAAGTAAAGAACTGTTGGACTGTGTGTAATGAACGGTTTATTTTCTCTCTTGTCCATGGAGACTGTACAAGAGGCTAGCTGAGGAGCTAACTGGACATTTAAGATGTTGCAGGCTTTTCACACCATATGTGGCAGCAAATGTGACAGACACTCCAGAGGAAACACTTTGAGGGAGTGGGAGGGACCATTTTGTAACCAACTGAAACTACAGAGCAGAGTGAGAGTGAGGCCTTTTCTGCTGTATTCACCTGGGGCCCCTGGACCCTGCTGTGATGCTGTAGGACATAGAGGAGGGACACTCTGGGCTCTGCCACAGGATCTGCTGACCCTCCCTGACCAGTCGTCCAGTTACTGCAGTCCTCAGCGTGGTTGCTGACAAGAACCAGAAGGAGAGAGCGTATCACACCAGTGCTGAAGTCTCTGCACTGACTTCCTGTGAGCTTCAGGGTAGATTTGAAAAGAATTTTATTGGTTTATAAAGCTCGAAACGGTCTTAGTCCTATTTATTTATCTGATCTGCTTTTTCATATGAGTGCTCTCGGACTCTCAGGTCTTCAGGTCTCATCTTTTAACTGGTGTAAAGTCGTTGTGAGGTGTGATTTTTATGGCCCCCGCCCATGGTCCAGTCCAGCTGAGGACCTGAGGTGTTGTTGTGAACAATGTTCACAGTTTTAAAAGGAAACTCAAACAAAACCTCAAAACTTTTATCTTTTTTAACAGTAGCCTTAAGAGCTTTTGTAATTTTTGTAACTTAAAACAGATTTTCTGTTGCTTATGTTTGTGCTAAAAGTGCTAAAAAAAATAAAGTTTGGATTGATTGATAAACTGCACTGAGACTTTGGACTGAGACACAAAGGCGTGCAGTAGAAATGTTGCTGCAGCAAAACGTGAATTTCCCTCAAAATCAAGTGTTCTGATGTTTCTGCTCAGTATTCTACTGCAGCGCTGTGATTCCACTGTTGAAGCTGATGTGACACCCAGACTAGGGATGGACAGCATGGGACACCTAGAGGAGGGAGGGTGGCACTTAGGATAATATTTGGTTTTGGAAGTGTGACTGTAATTCATCACTCAGGTAAATATAGGACGCGCCCGAGGAAGCACGCCTCACACAGAAATGTCCACCAACTCGAGTCTATTGTTCATGAAGTCCATGAAGAAGCACTTTGAAATTGCACATGTTTGTTTGTTTTTTAAGCTTCAGTCCAGTGGTCTCAAAGTTCTCAGTCTATAATCACATTACGGTGCTTTTCCACACGCTCAAAGTCACGTTACAACTTGGTGCATTATTCATTCACTCCACACGCTGTAGTGGTGAGATACTAATGTAACCACAGCTGCCCTGGGCAGAAGTGAGGCTGCCAATCTGCACCATCAGCCCCTCCAAGCACCAGCAACACACACACACACACACACACACACACACACACACACACATACCACAGTCATTTAGGCCAGGAGTCTCCAGTCTGACTTTGTGCAAGAAAAAATGGTTTAAGGTGTATAAACCTGTAACTGTGCCCCATGTAAGGCCACAGCTCATTTATATACTCAAAAACAGAAAAATCCTGCACAGCATCTTACAAAACTGAGATTTATTAGAATGTACAACGTGTCGGCACTAGGCCTTCATTAGGCAAAAGGTGAAAAGAAATGTTAAGTGAATAAATGTAAGAGATAAAAACATTCCACACAAAGAAACAACATCTCCATGGAGACAAGCAGGTGATGGATGCCCCGTCTGAAAAGTTACATAGTGCGTCTTTAATCTTCTGTAACACTCGATACACCTCGTCATGCATCGTCTTCCTGTCACAGACTGAGTGTTACGGTTTGATGAATGGACCAAACTGAAGATTATTCTAGAGGCACTTTAATCTTTTGAGTTTTGGTGGAAGATGATCACGATGAGAAGCTCTTGTCTGTTCTGTGTGAGGATAAGATGTCTTCTCCTCTGTCCCAGACTCTCATCCATCATCTGCTCTGACCATTAGAGTCACCAACACACCGTGGCCTTCACTGGCTCCTCAGAGAAATATGTTCCTTTGGGTCTGGGAAAAGTTTACAGGTCGTTTATTACATCTGCAAATCTCAAAATGCTCTGTTCCACTTGGTGATGTCATGAAGTGTTAGTTTTTAAATTAACAGCTCCTTTTTCCTCTTGTTCGGTAGAGATTGGCAATTCCAGATCTGAAATGATCCAAGTGTATGGAGTACAGACTATGGAGTGGAGTACTTCCTGTATCACCACATGTCATGACAAGTGTATCTCTAAATATGCAGAATGTGTTTGTTAAAACGCGTGTGAATGAAACACTGGTCTGTTTGTGAAGAGGAAACCACACTGGGCTCTACAACAAAGCATAAACATTTCCGTGGTTATTTTTACACACCAAAGATCTGATCACTATCTGATTTCTAGAGTTATCAGATTATAGAAATGGCATGTGGAAATACCAGTTTTTCAAAACCTCATTTCCTCAAATCTCAGAATTAGATCTAGAACAACTGAAGGAGCTTATGAGTTTATAAGACTTTTCACCACCCTCAGAGCTCAGAGCAGAGTTTGGACATCACAATAAAGCAAATGACTAATCCAAGTCAATCCAGTCCAACTTTATTTGTATTTGCACAAAGTGCTGCACAGAGTAGGCACAATATAAATAAAATAAAGCTTTTTTTCTTTAATTAAAAAAATAAATAACATAAAAAATACTAAAATTTGCAAACAGAAAAATGGCAAATAAAATCAATAAAAGACAGTTTATTCATTAATGCAACTTCTCAAATATAAAACCCTTGTTCTAAATATATAAATAATGAGCTTTTGCAATTTAAGAAAGCCTTATGCCATATTAAATCTAAACAAGCTGTTGTAACGAATAACTTTATGCAGTCAGACCTCTTGTACTGTATTTATTTATTTATTTATTTATTGTTATTTTTTAAATAAATGTATAAACTTAGTGTTGAAGTGTTGAACAATGTACTTTGTATTGCCATTGATTTAAATTAAAGGGAAACAAAAAAAAAGGGGGGAATTTTCTGGTTTGTAGTAAGATTACAATCCTTTCAAAATGAAAGTGTTTTTTCTCTGCGCAACAGGGGAAAAAATCTAACAGATATATATCTCCAAAAATCTTCACCTTAACCAGATTAACTGTTCCTAAACCTAACCTAATCTTGGCCATAAAGTACATGATGAAATAATATATAGAGCAGAAATAAACATCTGCTAAAAAATATGAAAATATAGAAGGCAAAGTTCCATCGTCTTTACAAAATGCACAACAGTGAATCCCAGAACGGAACAGGAAGTAGTGATGCTAACAGAGGAGGTAAATAGATATAATGTTGTGAGAAAGTGGAGAAAGTAAGAGAAAGATGAGAGAAAAAGAGAGAGGGAGAGAAGAGAGAGAGAGACAGCTGTGTTTATGTGACCTTTGACCCCACTCTCCCCTCTCCCCTCCACTGCTCTGGACTCAACCATCACTTCAGTGTTTCTCAAACTGTGGCCCGAGCACAAATGGAGGTAAGCACATTCCACATTCCAAATATATTCACTGAATTCTGATTCAGTTGAATTCACCTTTTTGTCCTCCTCTGGGTTCATGTAGTTTAGGTTTAGAGTAATACATCTTCGAGATGCAGTGTCCCAATAAGGCTGAACCATTTGGAAAAATGTCTAATTTGTGCTTTTCACATTTAAATGCATCCAGAAGAACTGACAAAAAGACATCAAGAATTATATTCCAAACAGGTCTATTGAAAAACTGTGGCTCCTCTCTCTGTAACTGCTGCTCATATTAACTCGCTGACATGATCCTGGGGTTTTTATTTTGGTATTTTGTCCAAAAATGTATTCCGATTCCTAATATGAAACTCCTAATTTGCTCTTATAACTGCAAGCCTCGATGAGCTTCATTTGACTGGAGCTGAACTATGGGTGATGTCACACTCACTGCAAAAATGTTTGGCCAAAATTTAAGATCTAAACACTAAAATCATCAGAAAATGACTTAAAAGTAGTGAAATGATCTGTCCATGCAGCAAGATCATTTAACTTGACAAGTTCTCTTAAAATGAATTCCCTCTAGACTGGAATGAATCAGTCTCAGAAGAGGGAGTAGATAAAAAAAAAAAACTGAAAACAAGATGAATAACCTGACATAAGTTTTAAACTCTTGATCAGTGAAATGTGCAGTGCTCCCTCAGTCCACATCTGTCTGCAGTGTGTGGCTGTAAATTGTAGGTGTACATTAGCACTGTGTCAAATATAGAAAGGATAATTATTTGGATAATGAATCCAAATCACATACTTGTCTAATCCCTAATACTCACTCAGGTGAAAATCCAGCTTTAGTGTGCGCTTGTGTGTAATAGCTGTCTATTGTTGTGTGGATGTCGGGTGGTGTCTGGCCTACGGCAGAACGACTCTGGGCACAAACCCCGGATTAAAGTGCAGCACTTCCCCTGATGAGACCAGACCCCCCAGCCTCACCTGGAGACCACCTGGAGCAGAGGGAGCAGAGCAACTGACATCATCTAATACACAGAAGTGCCTGTTTTCTACTGGAGAATGTTTGTGGATTCAGTTTATTTCAGATCACAAGTTATTCAAAGATGCACTATGGAACTTTTCAGGTGGATGGTCTGTCACTACTCGTCTCCATGAAGATGTTAGTTCTTCATCACTGATTTTCACATTTTTCTTATAAAGATAATATTTGGCTTTTTGAGTTGGTCTACTGCCAGATCTGAACCTGGACTATAGGCTTAAATTAGGATTTACCGGTCTAAAGGTAGATTAAACCCAGGATAAAGTATAGTTCTAATGAATAACACTTAACAGAGTAGTCTCTAAATGAAACATGCCTCCAGACACAGCTCACGTACATGTTCCGCACTTTGACAAACACTGCACTATGTCATATCTGAAGGAGGCCTAATACAATAAGAAGTGTAACCAAAACATTTACTCTGAGTGCTACCACCTCTGGCCCTGAGCATTAAACAGTACCACCATTTATACATGAAAACTCCAGGCATTTCTTCCACACAGGTCTGAACAAAACCTGGATTACAGTCTTACCCTGTGAACCGGGATTCTAACTGCACCTGCACTTACCTGATTAAAGTGCGCGTTTGGGGATTAGCCGTTAGCCTTAGCATGTGTGCGCTTGTGGATTAGCCTGTTAGCTTTAGCATGTGCGCGTTTGTGGATTAGCAGCTAGCGTTAGCATGTGCGAGCATGTGGATTAGCCCTGTCATTCCCCAATTTGAGTCATTTGCCCAATTTGTGTCAATCATGCTAGAAATTATCTTGACTTTATTTTCATTATTTCACTCATCAGAAAGGGTTAAATGTCATCTGTCAGTTGAAATCTTTTTCACTATTCATTAAAGTTAAAAAGAGTTAACAAATAGAGCTTCACAATGTTTATTTTTAGAAACATCAATTAAGTCCATATTTCCCAGCACTGATCTCTTTGCTGTGGCTTTTTAGAAGTTAAATATGATTTTTACACAAATCTTAGGCTTGTATTTAACCTAAAATAATCATATATAAAAAATAAAATGCATTTATGTAGCATATGTCCTTGTATGTGTTGCTGTAGTAAATTTGTAAATTCAGATTTGGCTCAAATTAGGCATGTCATTGCCCAATGGCACAATGTTTCAAACTTAGCCTGCCCGAATACTTTGGTGTGTGCACTGATGCTGCAGCAGAATCCGTACTCTGGACAAATGTAATGTTTGAGATTCATTAGATCAAACTGACACTTGGAATATAAACTGTTTTACTGATATAATGCATAAATCAGAGAAAATAATCTATTTCTAAAAATAATAAACTCTGTGAAACAGTCAAACTTTGATATGAATGTATTTAACTTGAGTCATACATGTTGCAAGTTACAGCGCACAAAATAAACATGTTTAAAATAGTTAAAAGAGTTCAATTATACAGAGTATTTTGTTGTGGATTAGCCTGTTAGCCTTAGCCCCAGTTGACTCCAAAGCAGTAAGAGGGCATGAGCGCAGCAGCACAGCTCATGTGCAGGGGTCACTTTTCATTTAACCGCTGGGACAGTCTGCAGCAGCAGTGTCATGTGTGTGTCCAGTGGCCGTCATTACACTCTGCACCGCTCACATTAGACTGCAGCAGCTCCAGGCTTTTAGCAGGGGCAAGACAGGAAATAAAGCATGTGGTGTCAAAATAAACTACCGATGCTCTTTCAAAATAAGTTCTCTGAAACCACTATAGTCACATAAACACAATGCAGATCCAGATACAGATCCAGGAGTTTGGGAATGTCTCGTGACGGGCTAAAGTTGTTGGACGCCTCTTCATCTGAGGGTGTGAAACTCTCTGACACACATTTCCCCTGAAAGTTCAGATTGTTTTACTCTGATGGCCGCGGCGTTGTCGTTCAAATGCACCGTCTGAATGCTCAAGACGCAGCGGTCTGAACGCAGCTTTAGCATGTGTGCGTTTGTGGGTTAGCCTGTTAGCATTAGCACCTGTGTGTTTGTGAAATGTGCTGTGTTCATGAGATTCTTGGGAACTCTGGAAAATGTTTTTTCAGGACAAAGCAGCACAAGTCGAGAAAACATCTCAAGCTAAAACCTTCTGCCCAAATTCCACACTTGACGTCACTGTTCTGAGGAGATGAACCAAAAGCAGATGATTTGTCAGTCGCTCTCACACATTTGAGCTGTTTGACTAAAAGTTAGCACATGTATGGGTCAACTGTCAGATCATAAGAGCAACAAATCAGCACAAAAGACCTGAAACTCCAGCTGTAATGAAGCTGAATGAGTCTACCTATGGAACGTTAACCAGGAAAAGTAATAACACATCGAATAATCAAACTTTGTAACAATAATCTGACGGCTACAAGAAATCTTACTGGCTAGATCTTTTAAACGCTGTAAATGTGCAGAAATCCCAACACCCTGAGGACCACATGAACGCAGCATTAGCCTGTAGCGTTAGCCTGTAGCGTTAGAAATAAGTATTTTGTGGATTAGCCTGTAGCGTTAGCATGTGTGTGATGGAGAGGAGTGACTCAGGTGGTATTACAGAGCTCAGACTCAGACAAACAGGGCTTAAGTGAGCTTAGCCTACCACACACAGAGACACATGAGGAGACAGGCTCTCACAGGGACAAGACTCAAGATCAAATTAACGCCGCAAATGGTTAAAATATCTGGAATTCAGACGCTTGTTTTGAGTGATTAGCAAAGAACAGATACATTTTTGTGTTGGCTCTCTGTCTTAAAAGCGAGTCAGCTCAAATGACCATAACATAGTACATTTCTCAGAAAGTTTACGAGATTTAAAACATTATAATGAATGTTTGTGTGAATGATAAATATATGGTAACCTTTTGTATAAGCAGCTCTTGAGGTCAAAATAAGTATGTTGTGTACAGTCTGCAGATTCAGGAAGTGCACTGTTTCCATACTAATAGTTGCTAGCCTTATTATCACTAGTCTCTGAGAGTTGTGAAAAGTGCTTTTAAATTCCTCACTGTGAATTATCAGGATTGTCTGAATGCATCACTGCCAACTTTAAAATTAACTAGTTCTGTTTTGTTTTTTTTTTTTTTTTTTTTTTTACATTTTAAAAAATTATGTACCCTTAAAATATGGTTTTGTCTAAAGATGTATTTATTTACCTTTTGCTTCTTTTTTTTAATAAGAAATTTATTTTTTTTAAAGTCCTTCTAACTGGGTGTATGCCAAGGTGGTCCGACTTTCCCCCACTTTATTTGTTTGATCTGATCTGCTCGTCTTTACGGAGATGTTTGTTCTGTGCCTGAAACGTTCCGCAGTTTGGCATTCAACATATCTGTGTCCAAGAAAACGAGCATGTTACAACACCCGCCCATGTTGCTGGTAAGATCTGCGGAGAGGCAAGCCCACTCACAGTAAGAATGTAGATCATTTAGAGCTATTAAAACCCCTGAAACTGAATAAAGAAGGCTTCGGATTTATGGACTTTTCTATAGAGGACATAACACAAGCAGGTCTGGAAAGGTGGCGTGATGCTAACTGTAGGCACTGCTCTATCTAAGGCTGTGTAATCTAAGCTGTATTTCAACACAATCCGATAATAAAGAACAGATTTAGCTGGGACTACAACAGGTAAGATGATTTTTTTCTGTTAACGGCCACATTTTTGTTGAAAACTACAAAACAGGATCATGAACACTTGACTTTACACAGGCTTTGTCCGTTACCATTTAGTTTTTTGAGACAATTAAAAAACTTGTGTATCCGTGGGAACCGATTAACATTTCGCCATACATGCAGAACGCCCCCAGCATGATGTCACTGCTAAGTATCAATTAAAAAATGAATACGATTGCAAATGTTGCGGTGGACATTGCTTCACAGAACGTAGGCCTATGAAACAAGCTGTGGCTTAATTACACCTTTACAATCAAAACCGACTTTGAATTGTAGGATTTGGTATAATTGCGATTGTATTACTCTTTGAAATTGCAGCGCTCTTTCGGGTTGACTGGGTCTTAAGAGTGACTGTGGTTTAATCTTGACTCATGTGAGAATTACAAAATGTTTTCTAATCCTTGATTGAATGAGCTGTCTCCAAACAGACTGACAAATGTGACACGAGCAACAGCAGTTTTCATTTATCACAATGCAATGGTTTTATACATTAACAAAGACTATAATGCTCCCTGTGCTATTTTAATCTGCTATATACTGTGATACTGCGGGTTGTGCAATAATGCTTAAAGTGCATATGACAGGTTAGACTATTCATTTCAATAAAACACAATAGTACAAAATATTTAAAGATTCTATATTCTGCAAAATTGATTTCTGTGAGCTCTGAGTCATGTTACAATGTTGTTTCCTCATCACAAACAGACCTGGGGTTGTGTTTTGTTTGAGTAATCCTTTATTATTAATCTGTCTACATCTCCAAAGCTCAAATGCCACCTTGTGATGTCATGAGTCTGCAGTTTTTTTCAGCTACCATTTAACTTTAATTCATTTGAGATTTGAAACTGCAAGGTTAAAATTATCCAAATGTTCTTCGGTTGAGAGTGTATGGCGTTTAAAAACACACAACTCATCCTAAATATACAGGATTTGTGTGTTAAATGTGTGTGAATCAAACAAAACACAACCCCAGGTCTGTTTGTGATGAGGAAACGACATTATAACTGTAATATAAGACAGGCCTCTACTTTGACTCTGTTTAAATCCAGGCTCAAAACGGTTCTGTTTAGCTATGACTGAAAGGTTTTCATTCTGCACTCTTCTCTCTCATTTAATCTCTCTCACCTTTTAATTTGAGTTGATTATTTATGTTTTGATTTGTTTGTATTGTGATTTTAATGTATTTCTTGTCTTGTGTGACTAGTTATGTCATTTTGGGGAAGAGTATAATTTTACATCCTTGTTTGGTACAGACAGCAGATGTGACATAACCATAATGTTAACAAGGGCCAAAACCTGTAGAAATTACACAATAGTTATGATGTGACTAATAAAAATGAACGACAACACCTTTATTTTGTTCATTGAATAGTTTAACTATTTAACTATTGATGATGTAGGTAGAGTAGCATTTTAGAACTCTTTGCTGCTTCCTGTATTTTTTGACTTTTTGTTTTCTAAATTTCTTCACAAACTAGCACTTTAAAAAAAAAAAAAAAGCTACAGTAAATACTGACCACAAGTGATATCCACCAAACCAAGTCAGAATTAGAAAAAAATATATGAATCTGTGAAATGCACAGTTGGACAGCCTGACTTTGTAATTAGTTTTAATCCTTATATTCAATTCAATCAAGTTTATTGTCAAATTTCTATATGAAAATGTTAAATTATGTTCTCACTCTCAGTCTTCTAAATTAAATAACAGTTATACAATAAAAGAGAAAGTTCAAAGTTCTTCTTAGGGAG
>JACN01156100.1:0-28599 GCA_000787155.1 Scartelaos histophorus
TAATTTCATAAATGAGTTTATAAAGGCTCTAAGAAATATTAACTAAATATTTTATGAAGTGGTCTCCAGCTGTTAAGAGGCGGCCAATTAAAGAAGACAGGGGGAGTACAGGGACCTAAACTGAAGGGTGCCAGTGTATTCCTATCAGAATAAAATGGGACTGGCCTGCTCATACTGCTCATACTGCTCATACTGCTCATACTGCTCATACTGCTCATACTGCTCATACTGCTCATACTGCTCATACTGCTGATCGCGTGTGTCGTAAGTCGCTTTGCATACTGGGATAGTAAATATGGCTCTACAAACTTTATAGGCCATGGGCTCAGGTGAGTCATAGAAAATCACTGGGTTCAGTGTGTCACCATTTCGTGTGAAAATGGAAACTGACCTCTGGGCTAATGTGTGTGTCGCCTTTACTAAGTACAGTGTGTGCCGTGAAGCCGTGTGCCCCTGTGTCCGTTTGTTCAAGTTTCAGCACCGCGGACAGCGCCAGGTCGCTCCGCGCCGCAGGCTGCACAGAGACTGCGCCGATCTGTTGCTTTTGTAAAACGCACTACCTCCCTCACTGCCAGTCCCTGGCAGCGAGCCTCCACCACCATCTATCTGCACCTAGATCTCTATAGAAACAGCTCAATGACATGTGATAAGATTACCTTTACTCAATGTTATTTTATGTGGACTGCACCTGATGTTACGGCCCCTGCGCCGACACTACACCGACAATAACCTGGTCATAACAAATATTTTCTTTAAAATAAAGTGTGTGGGTGTGCGTGTACAGGGGCATCATGGTCCACAGAGCACGAGTGGCTCTATAACTACCAAAGCTCTGGACATGAGTCACTCCTCTAATGGCAGCATAGTATACGAGGTAAATATGTTTTATACTTACTGCGTCGGTCTGTGGAAGATCCATAATAATACAGATATGTGGCTCTTAGTGTTTGGCATAATGAATGTTACACCTTATGATTTACAACTCGGTACTGTCAGAACTTTGAGCAGGGGGACGTCGTTAGATCGTGGATGTGGGCACATTTTATTGTTGCCAGAACCACTGCAGCTGCAGTACTTTCCATCCACAGGTAGACGTAGAGCAGCTTTACTCAAGCAGCCTACACCTGTTGGAGGGACGCAGTCACGACGCCCCCTTGTGGCTTCAGTGGGAATAGCTTTTTTTCTTTTCTTCCTTTCACACACGATACAAGAAAAACATAAACGGCCAGCCCACACTGACGCATTTTTATCAAAAACATTAATTTGATTGATTTGAAGATGCACCAAAGGTTAATATTGTCGCTACAGTAAGTGCATCTGTAATGTGAAGGCTTTTAGACTATATCATCCCACGCAATTCTCTTCTATGCAGCGTTTCTCTTGGGGTATATGCTTTCCAGTAGCCATATTTAATAAATATCTGCTAAATGTGCATCTAATGCGGGATGTCGACACACAATAGAGTATTTATGCGGCAGTAGGCTAATTGAAAAAGAAATTAAAGTCTATCTAGGAAAATGATGCAATTAACTTACCCACTCCGATTTTCTCCTCCTCTGTAGGTATCCACATTTTGGTTATTTTTCCTCCGCTAGTGCGAGCCTCATTATGTTGTTATCGTAAAAGGATCCTGCTAAAACCAGAAGCGAAGGCTAATATCGCCTTTCTGTTCGCACACGAGCTACATGTCTCGAGTGGATGCAGTGTCCGGGGCTTCTGGAGTAAAAAAAGGGAGGAAGCAGGCGCCAAAGCCCCAAATCTCGGCTCTATTATGTCCCGGCGTGTCTCAGGCTGATGCAGTGTCCGTGTCCACCTAATGTAGCGCGCACAAACACGTTTACGTAGGCACGCACGCTCACTCCAGTCCTCACAAAAGCTGTCAGCGTTTCAAGAAATGGGAAAACCGAAGTTGATTTTCGTCCTTATGACTCACAGATGCATTTCTTCTGGCTTCTTTCATTTAATTACCTCTAAGAGTCCGACCGGCTCGCAAAAGGCGGTCCTTTTTGCGCAAAAAGACCCCCTACAGTCGCTAATTAGCGGCTAATAGGACGCAATACTGCTGTGATGGGGCTTATGGCGACCTGCCGCAAAGAAGCGCCGGGGAAATTACGATATAGCCTCGCTGCGCCATCTTCACGTTCATCACATGGCCGCTTTTGACAACACTGATGTGCGCGTCTCTCTCTGTTCATTCTCAGTGCACGACGCGCGCATCCATCACCAGCGGAGGCCGTGCGTCGCTGTTGGACGCAGGATGCAGCCCGTGGTCTTGTTTTTGATTGACTGGACTGCTCTGGGGCTATTGGTCATGAGGCAGCTCCCGGTAGTGATCAGGTCACAGAGGCAGGCGAGAAGCACCTCCCGCTTGAGTCATATCACATAAACTATGATGCCTTCTCCCTTCACTCAAGATCCCATTGATGAGAAACGGTAATTTCCCTCTGGAAAAGCTGTCGTCCCCTTCAGGCCACTGTACCACCAAGGCCAAGAGCACATTTAGACTCGCCTTTCCCTTAAGTTTGTCTCCAATGTAGATGTCATTTTACTCACCAGTGACTTATGCTTAATCATCACTCCTACTTCTTCTTACTAAGCCACAGAGCCGAGGTGTGGACAAGATTTACAGCAGTATTTCTCCCATAGTCACGTTTAATAAGATAATCCCACCAAGGTTTAGTAAAGTCTTTATCTTTTTATTGCTAAATGGGCACAAATTAAGATAACGTTACGTAAGGCAGCAATACAATACCTGAGTTGTGTGGGCGGAAGAAAGTGACACAGAAGAAGCAAAGTAGGGTTGAGGTTTCCTTTTGGGAGTGAGGACATGGATGGAAATATTAGGTACTAGTAGGAGGCTACATTGTGTGAATAAAGTCAGTGGAGATTGGGAATGTTTTGACATACAAAAGACAGATTAATATAAATGAATGTGTGAACTACGGTTGCCAAGGTTAGACCTACCAAACATTAGGCTTAAAGAAGCAAAGCAAATAAAAGAGTGTAGTGGAAGATGACATAGCTGGTGTAAGATGCAGAGAAAAGAGCCGGAGGGTCCATTCACACTTGCATATTTACAAGAAAAATGACTAAACAAGGACTAAAGCTGCTCTGGCAACCTCTGAAAGTTACAGCCAAAGGGTCATTGCATGTTTACAGGACCTATGTCATGCCATCGTCTGACGTTAATGTTAATTCCTCATTACAAACACAATAATCCTGCATATTTAGTCCTCCTCTGAAACAGAAACATACAGTTCCATTTTGTGATGTCATGTGGTGTTACAGGAAGTGCTCCATTCTGTTTTTAACCAACCCATTTCTATAGGTAAAAAATGACTGTAAACTGTGAACTAAATTGTAAACTTCTACTGCGGCTTCATGACATCACAAACTGGAACAGAACATTTTGAGTTTTGGAGATGTAGGCAGACAAATAATAAAGGGTTACTCCACACAACTCTGGGCATGTTTTCAAAGAGGTAACATTATTCTAACGTGGCTTAACACTCACAAGAGTAAATTTTGCACAATGTAGAATCTTTAAAGTTAAATTACAAATATAGTTGCATATTTCATGGTTTGTCATGGTTTGAAGACTAATTTTCATTATCAATTTTGTGTTTTTACTGTATTATAATCAAGAGTGTTATGTAATAAGCAAAAACAGTGATTTGGTGAACAGTGTTTAGTGCATTTGATGTAGTGTGGGAGGGAGGGCAGCATTCAGCAGGGTAGTTTCTCTCTATCATAGCCGCACTGTGACTGACTCCCATCTGTCTATTACTTCAAGTGGAACATTGTGGGTGGATTTCCAAGCACATACATAAAGATGGAGGGGTAAAACGCATGTAAAATGTCAATATGGACCAGATGCGAGCAAGAAAAGTCCAAAACAACAGTTAGGCCAATCCAAAGAGCTACTGTTAAGATGATGTACATATGTTACATTTGATAAAAACTGAGCAGTGCTGACTACATTTTGACGTTGCTTGGCTGCTGCAGAAGGGAAAGAATGAGACAGAGCTGCTATCAGTTTGAACACTCTCAATGCCAACAGACAATAGGAGGCAGCAGAGGAGGTGATAAGAACCAAGTCCAACCAAATCATCAATCAGCTGCTCTCTAAACTATGGGCCTTTTTCCATTCTGTGTTTTGATAAATGCAAAAATGGGATAATGGAGACTCAAGTGCACTTTTTTCCATTTAAAATATAATTTTTAAAATAAGGATTTCAAAGTCATGACCTCTTGACCCATGAGAGTGTAATAGATGCTTGAAGTTAGTGTTACGAACCACAAAAATGTGATTTGAAGGTTTATTTGTAGTAAAAAATAATTTTGATACATTGGATCTGTACACGAGTAGTCTCAAGAAACCTAACATAAAATACTCCTTTAGGAAAGAAATAGGTAAAATATTTTAATCAAATCTATTTTAAGTGAAAAATAAACAAATGGATGTAAGGCTTTTCAGCATCTCTTTTTATATTGCTTCCTTTTCAAGGAAACTTATGTTCTGTTTTGTCTCAAATCCTCTTTTTCCAAAAACATGGTTTAAGATTCCAATCAAATAATAAGCCCAACTCAAGTGGGTATTTTTTCAGTATCAATACACCTTTAATGGAAATGTAATACTGGGGGGTGTACAGGAGTCGTGTTCCTAGCCTGAAATAATTACAGAATTCTCAAAAACTTCTCATTGACCAGAACCAGTTCTGTATTTACATTCTAAAAAAGAAAATGTGTTGATGGCATTGTTGTGACTGACTTATGAATAGCACTTTATAGTGACACAGAAACTTAAGATTTAGGTGCCACATTAGCTGCCTCTTTCATTAGTACTATTTGGTAATTATACAAAGTTCACTTGAGAGAGAATCATATCCATTGCCATACAAACACAGCTCCACAACCAGTCTCATCTTTTTACATTTTAAGTATTGAATGAAAAAGGCGCAAGTAGTAAAAATATAAAACATTCTTTTGGTGCACCACTAGCCACGCAACTCTCCTGAAGTGAAATATTGTGTATAAAAAAACTATAGTATGTACAATCAAGTCTGACCCACAGGGGTGCAGTTTAGTTTGTGCAACATTGTCTGGTCTGAATGTGTGTTTTTGTGTTTGCACATGTGGTATTTGGGAAAATCTGGAGTCCATCTCGGAGTTTTTGAAGATTTTTCCACAGCAGATCTTGACACCTGTTGTAAGGCCCGAGTGCCTAATGCTTCTCACTCATTCAGGGATAGAATGATGTCGTCCTCAAGGTCAGAGTTGTCTGAGCTGTCTGTGACACAGAAAAACCACAAAGAAAATTCAATGTTTGTAGTGGACCATCTCAATGTCTCTAAACAAAACTACACAAGCGAGTAGATGTGATTTAAAAGGGCAGATATTACACAAAAATATATCTGGTTTGTTTCAGTCACACATGTTCCTTCATGATCAGTCCTTTATTATTTGCCTTTCCACATCGCCAAAGCTCAAAATGTATTAGCTCAAAATAAATTTTCATGTTAACAGCTCATTTTTACCTTTTGCTCAGCAGAGACTAGTAAAATCATCCAAATAATGAAGGTGTATACACTAGACAGCGGAGCACTTCCTGTATAACCACACATCATTACAAGGTGAAACAGAGTTTTTATTTAGAAGAAAAGCTATGCAGGATTAGTGTATTATACATCTGTGAATGAAACAAAACAATTCTTGGTATGTTTTTGATTAATAATATCGGCCCTTTAAAGCAAAAGAAAGATCAAAACATACACAATTACATATGTTAGTGCAAAAAACCCATTTTATGTATTCAACTACGGTTTTATGAATCCCAGATGACCGCCAGAGGGCGGTGCCAAAAACACTGAATGTTCCATTCACACTTGTGCAGTTCTAGTAGCAATACCAATTGAGTCACACCTGTGACCCAGGATGACACCCCAGAGGTAATATAGCAGCAGAGATGCATATGTTTACACTAGAGGCAGCAGAGTTACTCTTGTGATGCCAGCCTCTAAGTACTCTCACATTTAAACCTTACACTTTTTACATTGCTTTTGTATTCATTGTTAACTGTGCGAATTAAAACATAATTCATCCAAATGTTGACAGCAAGAGAGACGATGCTTTGCAGCAATAACAAGCCGTATCAGGGGCACTTGCATTAATTAAGCTACTCATCATTTAACTTTGTTTGTCTGCACCGCGTGCCTTTTCTTTCAGAAGTTGTTCCTGTAAAGTTGCTGTATGATGTCGTAAAGTGATTTATATTTATCCTCCACCACTCTTAACTTTCCGTAGTCCATCATGATTTTTGAGAATGTATTTTGAGAGAGCATGCCCATTTCCTGTCTTTCCCCTGCCTGATGCTGAAAAATTAGAACTCCAAACTATTTTAGAATAATGGATGCAGGTATGACCCTGCTGGTGTAAATTGTGCGACCGGTTAAAATGCGATACCTGCATGTATGCTGCTCGTATGCTGTGCTACTGTGCTTGCATGCTATTTCGCTTTGGTGTAAATTGGGGGTTACAGTGAGAATGGGACAATACCTTTTTCACAAACGGTGCATTCGGGCACAGGGTGACCCCAAAACCATTTGGACCCTACCTGAGATAGGACTGACAGAAAGGGCATGTAGTTCATTGACCCGTTTTGCTGACACACTAGCCTATGAAAAGTACATAAAAGACACCTGAGGTCAGCCTCTGCCAAAGGCTCAAAAGGAGGGCCACACAGAGACTCCAAGACTAATGACAAGTGCCACACTGGAGCTTGTGGTGTGATGGTGTGCTGGTGAGCACAACCTGCGAGCATCCCATAGAAAGAGAGAAACCAAGTTATGGCCCCAACTGTGCAGCTTCCAACCAAACCATGATGACAGGATATAGCAGCAACATAAACCATCCATTGTCCAGGAGAGACTGGAGGAACTCCAGGACAACAGGCCCCAAACAAGACACTCGATCCTCACTGCAGGCAGAACACCGGTGAGAAAACCACTTCCACCTGTTCCTATAGTGCTGACCAGTGGAGGAGTTTTTGCCAAGTGACACCGATCAGCTGCAGCTTGGTACGCCAATGGCCACACCCACAGTTGGAGGCATTGAGACTGGGATGCCATATTTGACCCTCCAACTGAGACCGCAGATCTCTCCTGGCTGGGAGACACAATGGGAGACCACAACACAAACTGTACAGCTATGGAAACCACAGTCGTGTTGGCCAATAAAGGGTGACCAGAACAGTCTGTGGCCTTCGAGGAGAACCGTTTGTAGGGTCAGCCAAATCAGAAGAATAGGGGGAAAAGCATAGAGGAGGTCCTGGAGCTAAGTGTGTACCAGTGTATTTTGTCCCAGATAACTACAGTTCTCCTTCATGAGGAAGAACCATAGAGGTGAGCCAGTGAGTCGACTCCTCTGAGGCAAACAAATCCACCTCTGCCCATCCAAAAAGGTTCGAGGTCCTATGCACCTCCTCTGGGTAGAGACACCATGGATCAAACCCCCTGATCCGTCCTGTGAGGCAGTCGTCTGTGATGACCACTTCACACCATCAGACTCATGGGGATCCTTGTGACAAATAGAGCTTGTGTCCCTCTACGGGATAAGTGCGTGGGAGTACCACCATGTCACTCTGAGCATAGAAGGTCAAGATGCACAACTTGTATGACAGAAGTCAGCTTTCCAAGAAGCTGCAGAAAGATGACAAAGAGGTGCAGACTGCCCAGCTTGAAGTGAGAGACCAAACCTTGAATATAGTCTATCGTCTACGAAGGGATGGATCTGGACAACTGGGCAAGCAAATGATTGGTATCCTGCTTCACAAGTGCTTTGAATGGAGCACAAATCAGCTAATCATCCAAATATGGCAATATCTTCAGCCTGTCAGCTTGCAAAGCTACACACATCAGTTGAACACCCTTGTAGAGAGTTAGAACCCAAACGGCAATTGGCAATGATTGCCTCGATAGGCAAACCAGAGAAATCGTCGGTGTTGTGGGGCAATGACCACATAAAAGTAAGCTTCCTTGAGGTTTACAGATGTGAACTATTCCACCACTGCAAGAACCTCTGCTGTGGTGAGAATGTGGAATGGTAAGACCTTCATGAAATAAGTAAATGTAGATCAAAAATTGGACGAAATCCGTCTATCTTTTTGAGTACGAGGAAATGTATGTGGAGTAGTAGCCTCTGGGCTACAGCAGGGGATCTACTGCTTTGATGGTCACTTTGGCCAGGAGGGCAGACAGCTCCTGATCCAGTGCCTGAGCTTTTGCTGGCTCGTTCATTATCGTCATCTTAACCCGGCCTGACATCTGTGGCCAGAATCGAAATTGTGGCCGATATTTAATGTATAGCCAATGTGGCAATCACCCATGGATCCGATGAATAAGGAGCCCAATAACTGAGCTGCTTATGGGAGAAGAATATGGTCGAAGGCCTCAGCGTTTTAATTCCTGGCTCCATGGCCTTAGGGGCTCTGAGGGGGGGCAGCGGCCTTGTCTGAAGTTCTGAGTTGCCTCATTGGTTGGCATGGTTCATTACAACCATCCCTGCCAGGCTTGTCTTGAGGGAAACGTCCAACACTAGACAAATCCTAAGGGGGTGGCCGAGCACCACTTTGTACAGCAGTTGCCAAGGAGGGGGCATAGCTCTGCCGAGGCCAGAAAGTTGTCTCGTCTGTCGTGCGTGGACAGTCCATTCCAATACTTCCAAGGCAGCTGAAACAACTGCCGTAATTCCACAGGCACACTGCAGAGGTTCGGTCCTGCAGCTCACCTCTGTCAGGGGAGACTGAGCGAGCCAAATGGCCAAATATGATCCTTGTGTAGAGCAATGGCACAGGAGCAGCCCATGTCTAAAGAAAACACTACTAAGGCCAGGTTGTTCGGGCTTTGGAAGTTCCAGCTGCAAATGATCCAGAGCTCTGTGCACAACTTGAAAGAAGCTCTCAGTTGAGTCACTACTAAGGTTTTGTGTGGAAGAATAGAAAGCATTCTCAAAAACATGCAAGGACCCCGGACAAAAAGTGGCATGTCAGTGCAGTTCATGCATGGATTATCCAACAATTCCTCCCTCAAATGGGAGCTGAGCTGAGGCATGCAGGACAAAGGTAGTAGCCATCATCAACTTGAAAAGTGGACCCACAGGCCATACATACCGTCCATCAATCTAGCGTGATCAGCAAAGCACAACCAGTATAAATGGGGAGACTGGCAACTGGCAAGCAGAGAAACCAAAGTGGGAGAAGGGGTGGGAACACAGCCTTCACCGACCAAGGTACAAACACATGATATCAGAACAAAATAGACCAAAAAATCTGCCAAAATTGCCAGCACCGTCAGCAATAGACACAATGCACTGACGGTATAAATAATATGATGGGAGAGTGTGCGAAAACGCACCCTTCACCGGAAGAAACAAAAATGTAAAACCAAAATGGCTAACAACGTTACCAAAAACCCATCTACAGGGTAGATTTGATAGCACAAACTTACCAAATGATCCGATGGGAGGGGGTGCTTGAGTCTACATCTGAGAGAAATTAAACCAAAATACTACGCACAATATAATTAATCAAAATTTAATTGACAAGAGAAGGTGTGAAACCTAAAGAGTCAAAAAACAAAACAAAAATAGCTAACACCGTTAGCAGCCTGTAGCGTACTGCTAACAATGCAAAAGTAACCAGTGGGGAACGGTGCGCAAACCCAGCCTTCACCAAAGAGAACAGATTAGTATAAACTTAAAAGCCAAGAGGGGGTGCTAACACTACTGTAACAAATAAAAGGCTTATTTAAATATATTGAAAACAGTACCCTTCTCCGACCGAGATGGTGAAAGAACACACATTCTAGGCTATGGCTAATGTCAAGTAGATTGAACCGCACGCAAGAAGAAATGAGGAACAGTGTCACAGATGACAGGGGACAATCTTACCTCTGGAACGTCACCCTGGGTCACAGGTGTGAGTCAATTGGTATTACTACTGGAACTGTGCAAGTGTTAAGGGAACAATCAGTGCTTTCAGTACCTCCCTCTGGTGATCAGGAGGGATAGAATAGAACTTCTAATACTTTGACTGGCTGTGAAAGCAGGTACAATGAAACCAAGTACTTTTTACAACTCTAGTACTTTATGTAATTGAGGAAATACAACTATGTCCCAAAAGCCAAAAAAAAACCCCGCATATCTTCACTAGTAGTTCTCACCATTGTCTCCATCCAAGTCCACATCATCATTGTCGGAGTCGTCATCATCATTATCATCTTCATCATCGTCATCCCCGACATCATCTGCATCTTCATCAAGGAGCTGCTCCACGTCGTCATCAGATGGCGAGAACTCCTCTGCACCATCCTCATCCTCGGCACCATCGTTGTCTTCATTCTCCTCTAGCTCTGCCATTAGAGGGTCTGTGTCCACATCATCGTCAGAATCTTCATCATCGTCGTCATCCTCTTCCTGATCCTCATCCTCCTGACATGAGCATAAAACAAGTCAATTTTATTATTCCTGTTAAATGTAATCTTTTTTTGTCCATCACCTACACTCCTTTGATGTGCACGCATTCTTCTTTTTTCTTTATGATTCAGAATTGATACTTTGCAGCTGATGGCATCAACATTCCCCAGGGGTGAGATGCTAACTGTGGGCTCTGAAGTCCAGTAACTCAAGTTAGACTTTAATATGAGCTTTGTTTCAACACAATCTAACCACAAATATTTGCTGGAACTACAAAAGGTGAGTTAATTTGAGCTCTAAACAAGTTTCTCAGTTTTATTAGCTATTGAACTTTTGTTTGAAAATCAAAACACCTAAACAGGAACCATAAACACTCATATTGATCACAAGCTCCAGAAAATATGTTGTTTAAATCAATTTTGTATTATTATTATTATTTTTTTGTTTAGTTTGAGTAAAGATTATTTTCTATTTTCCTTTTAATTTTGCTTGTTGACATAATCCGCACATTATCTGTAACTACGAAAACGTTTTTAGATTATTACACCCCCAGCATGATATCACTGCAAAGTATCAATTAAATAAGTAGGATTAATTAAGAAGTACCTGATCTTCCTCATCCTCCTCTTCCTCTGCTAATCTTTGACGTCCAACCTCATAGAGCCTGCAGACAGTGTCCGTGTTGACAGAATCTTGATTCTTCGGTGGAAATAAATATGCATCAATTACATAATTTTCTATATTAATTTCATGTGGTTGTGAGTTCTTACCTCAATCACTGCAAGATAGCAATCTTTTGTATCAGTGCAAAGATCGAAAATATTTCTCTTGACGTCAATTGTTGCTGAAAACATGTGTTTACATTATTTTTCTTTATTCTGTTTTACAAAACATCAACTTATTTTTTTAAGTTTAAGCTATTTAAAATAAGATTCTATTACTGTAAGAGAAAAATACAATACCTATTGGTTTGTAGTCTGTAGCATTGAAGGTTCTGAATGAGGAGCCAAAAGGTGACTTCATCTGCATCTCCATCATATCATCCTCATCATCCGCCTGCAACATTGCTGTAACGAGTAAGGGAGAGGAAAGTTGAAAAGCTGGTGGCCTCAGACCGAGTTCAAGTGGTCCTCGTAAGGGCAGAGTCTTTGTGCCAGTCCATGGCTCTCCCTGCGAATGTGTGAGAAACCAGCTGGCTCCTCTGTGGCCAGTCCAAATCTGAGCCCTCACCCATATGTCTCTCTATGGCAATATGGGAACGTGTTCAAGAATTAGAGTAAAGTCACAATTTAAGCTTAAGGTTCTTCAGTCCTCATTGTTTGATTAGTGTCTGTTTGCACAGGTGTGACATGAGATCTATAAAAGTCCAGGTTCACTGTATTTACCTCCGTAGATGACAGTGCCGTTATTATTGAATACGATTCTGCATTGGTCCAGGGCAGGAACTGTGTGCAGGAGGTGGAAGGTTCGAAGGTCCCACTATAGCTCTAGATAAGGTTTATATCTGAAATTCAAAACAGCTAACATTACAGTTAGATTTCTATTGCACTTTTTCAAAACAAATCATGTAACCCACATGTAGCCAATTGCTATTTTTGCCATTTATTTATTTTTTTATTATTACTAATTATGTTTTTTATATTATATTATATAATTATGTTTATTATATTATATTGTGATGAGTGAGTAATTTCTTTGTGGCTAAATGTCTAAGTCTAAGATGAGCAGTGAGATAAGGCAGATTAGCCCGATTACAAGGATACAATCTCTGTGTTGATGATGACTTCCAGGCCGTTGGGGTGAAAGACTCCACTGATGTTCATGTTAAACTTATCAAACTTGTGGATGGCCTGCGCCGAGCGGACGTCCCACAGCACACCATCATTCAGTACCAGGTCATCCGTGGGGTTAAAGGTCGCACAGTTCCTCTTGTAGTTGTTTGCAAGGTCAGGATTATTGAGCGTAAGAGTCACTTGCCCCGTCTGGATATCATATATCTACAAAACAATTACAAATCTCAATCAAATGCAGATGATCCTTAGTTGATATTCGGTTTTAAATTGTCATCAAGGTTTGGATCAGCTTTGTTGATATTTGTCGAATCATACTAAGATAATTAAACTGTCTTTGGATACTTACTCTCGCTATATGTTCTTTTGTGCCAATGACCCGGTCTTGTGATAGCTTACTGAACTCCACATAGTGATCTCCTGGAAACGAGTGCCTGCAGAAAGAAAAGGGTGAGCATTTAATAACTTGCTGCCACCACAAGAATAAAAGCTTCAAACCTTATAATTTCTTCAACACATTGTAACACACCTATGAATCAATATGTAAGGCCACTATTGCTGGGTTAATCTGCACAGATAAATTAAACGAAGAGAAGTGAAGAGTGCAGCCTGCAGGCAATTATCATGCATAATTAAACACTCATTTCTTCAAATACCAGTTTTGACATTGTAGAACTCTTGTTACATTGGTGTGCACAGGCAGTTGCAATGCAAAAAAATAAAAAATAAATAAAAGAATAATGTCTAATCATTAAGGTATGAATGTCGACTCTGCAGATTTTTTGTAATGGCATCAGCGCTGATATAAGGTCATACTGAATTACAATTTTTAAGCGTGTTTTGTCTGTCGTTAAATTTGAATTGAATACTGACAGCATATCTGTTGTGAAAAAACTTACTTCATGATGAACACAGATTTCATCCCCCATAGTGCAGACAGTGGGTAACTCCAAGACGCAGATGTTAAAAGCAGTGAGCCATCCTAAAAGCATTACATTGTGAGTTAGACTTAAGTCAGAAGTTTTGTTTTCTCATCTACTTCTCTGGAACTGCAGTACTAACCCGAGAGGGCTCTAGGTGTGTGATAGCTGAACTGTGGCAGCTGTAGCTGGCCTCCTCCTGCCCTGTGAATACATTGTACAGTTTGAGGTGTCCAGTGCACGTTCCAAGCATCAGGAAGCGCTCTCGAGCAGAAAAGGCACAGCACATGAAGCCACTCTCGTCCTCGTCTGCTTCTCTGAAAACCGAGATTGGGCGAAACCTAAAAAAGGACATAATAAATATAATAAAATAAAGACTATACAATGATGGTACTAAATAGGTCAAGAACGTCAAAAGTTTCAAAAATAGATTTAAAAAAAAAAAAGGACATGATTAAACAAGAGATAAAAAGGGCTCTATGTAACTTTTTAACTCCTTGTCTTAATTTGAATGGATTGCTCCACAATCACACCTCCCAACCTCCATGGAGGCAAACCACGTGAGGCCTAGTTACAGATCAGATCCGTGCGCTAACAGTAAGGATGGATAGCACTAAAACAATTGTAATTGAATGCAAGATGGTTTATTTAGGCTACACCATCTTGAGAATGCCCACTCTCTAGGGCGGAAAAACGAAGGAAATGCCAACTGCCGTACTGGGGCAGCAGTGACTAGTGTATACTGCTGTTGATAACCTACTTAATATGAAGGTGATGGGTGACTAAGTTATCAGTGGGTGTCAGTGGTGGAAGCCTTACTTTAGTCAGTCTACCCCAGGGCAGGTGGGGCACCAAAACTAGCTTGAATTAATAAAAGGTATGACATTAACTATTACGAGCTATATAAAACTGATGGCTTAGTGATATTATAAAACAAAATAACCATGCAATTCTTTTTAGATATGTTGGATATTTAATTTCTTCTACAAGTAAAGAGAAAAGAACAAACCTGCTAAAAATGAGATGTCTGTCAAAACATCCTCCATCCACCCCTCCGTATTTGGGATAGATGACCCTCCTCGTGTGCCGAGATGTGAAGTTTGTAGGTGCTTGTCTCCTCTGTTTGGGCTCGGGACACTGATGTGGTGTAAAGAGCGAAAAGGGAGGGCAGGTGGCAACAGGATTTTTACATCGTGCATGCTGTTCTCTCAAATACTCAGTTATAATACTGTCCAAAGCAGGAGGGGAGGGCAAATGTCGATCAAACTGTTTTTTCATTGCTGGACTCTGGCTGAAGGCGCCATGGTCTGATTTTTGCCTGAGTACACGTGGTTTCCTACAGCCCATACTACCACAGCTTATCGTTTGCCGCTCACGGGAGAAACAAATCCGACCGATGACTGGAGACCCATTAGTGCACTGATGAGCAGCTGTTTGAGGGAGAGTGGCAACAGCAGGTGTGGTTTGGGTTACTGCACAAGGCCGAGGTTGGGAATGACTTGATCCAGGTGTGGATTGGTGAGCAGGGTGGTTAGGGTGGTTTACCAGTCTTGACCCAACACCGTTGGCTAACCGCGGGGTTCGGGGCAGAGTGGTGACAGGAGAGGAGGTGGAGGGAGCAACAGGGACAGGTGGGAAAGCTGATGTTGAATGTGCGGTATGAGATAGGCAAACCATTGGTAGATCTGCCTCTTTAGTCAATGTAGCAGCAGTGTCGCTAAGCCCTTTGGCCACAAGGTGGTTCCTAATGAGCAACAGGAGTTCCTTTTCTGGAAACGAAATCCTGGACTGAGCCACGACACTGGCCCGCTGCAGCCACGCCAAGGACACATCTGTTCCAATGAGAAGAGGTTTCCCAGAAATCCTCTCTATGAGCTCTGCAGCGTATTTACAGAACTTGACGTGTTCACTGCGTTTGTCCTGAAGAACTGGCTCCTTCATGAGCTGCTGAATGTGTCCACTGCTGAACAGAGGCAACTTACTGATGATCTGCCGGACTGTACTGGAGCGAGACAGGCCCACCAGAGCCTTGCAGGCCAAAGCACGAATCTGATCTGCATCTGTTATGGGCATCTTCACCATCAACAGAGACAATAATACCTGCAAAAACAGGGAAGATGTAGTTATAATGTTATATCCCAATCTTACCACTATTTTTATTTCCAAAACAGTATTTAGGAAAAAGATGTTATTGAACCTGTATGAAGTTTTTTATTATTTGTGAATAGTGTCCAATGCATCTATACAAAAACTAGAAAATGTCACTACTTTTTACTTGCTTTAAGTTTTATTTTTGTTGAAAATTAAAATAATATACATACCTTGATGCCATTGTTTGACTGCACCACGTTCCACATCTTAGTAAGCACACTCTCGCTGGCTTTAGTCTGCTGAGGCATGCGTCGGCGTGGAGTTCCTGCTATAAACTTTCCTATACTGGACACACGTTTGTCGGGAGCACATACACAGTTAATGATCACCTGCAGAGCGGATTTCTGGATCTCTGCATCATTCACAAATATCTCTCCTTCAGCCACTTCTAGAACAATACTCATACCTAAAAAGAAAAACAAATCCTAAGAAGTTTTCCTCTTTCACAAGTTACATGTTATTTCTTTATATACCAATAGTGGAAACAGTGGAACCTCCTTCATCCAGCACAGCAACAGGTTCAGACAGCAGAAGCTGAGTCTTTGGTACAACTGTGAGGATACTCAGGATGTCAAGTGCATAACGGACAGTGTCACTCCTGTAAAGACATGCGAGCAAGTAACTATGCCGTCCAAAAGGGTGAATATAAATAGTGATCTTACTCATACCTGCCATAGTAGGTTCTCCAATCACAGGCAATCGAGATGAGTTGCAGGAGGAGCTGCACACAGGACAACTTGTGAAAGACCTCTGCTGGTTCCCAGTACAGTCTGAGTGGACCGTACTCTGTCAGAAACTCCATCATCTCAACCACCTGCTCACGACTGTAGCTGACAGCCTGGAAAACACCATGAGAACAAAGGTTTGGATATAAGGGGAATCTGTTGTTATTAAAGAGTTGATGAGAAAACCAAGAATATTTTGATTGTCATTTCTATGCAGTGGTTCTCAAAAAGTGTCATTACGTTCATTTTTCAGACCAGACTGCTCAGTAGCAGATGTCTATGTTGCTGTGACATGTCCAGTCAGCTGATTTTGCAGGTTTTGGTGCCTGCTTCCTACTGTGGAGGTAGGATGACAGGACCATCTGCAGTCTGACTTCCTCAGGACGGTATCCCAAGTAAGTGAGAAAAAAGTCCTGTAAAAAAAAAATCCTGTAGGCATGTTTCTGTGCAATCAGCTGACCAGATACGTCACAGCAACATCACATGAGCATTCTGAGGAAGACCACTAGTCAGCAGCCCAAACTGTCAGGTATGAAAACAAACCCTTGGTCTGAAAAAATAACCTAATAATATAAATGATCAGAAGTTCATTGGACTGTTGGTTCTCAGTAAGGTTGTTCTTTGTGCATTTTATGTTAGTTAACATTTAAGTCAATTTCTGTTTGAGATAAATGAATGTATTATGAGGAGGTGGTAACAAAGTTTGAGAACCACTGCTAAAATGCCATGTCATCTTTCTATGAAGTCAACTCCTACTACCTTATAATATGGTGGTGAGTGAATAGGGGCACCTCCCTCTGTGCGTTGCAATGATTGCTTCACCTGTTCGACTTTGATGGCCAGATGAGCCTCAAAGTACCTGCGCAAAGCCATGCAGGTGTGCTTGGCTGTCTGCCTGCTTGAGAAAATCTGATCATCACTGAGCAGAGCTCCCTGGTCCTCATGGTTCAAGATCTCCAATGTGCTGATCTGCAAACAGGTGAGTTATGCTGAACAATAAGATAACTTGTCATTTTTATTTAAAAACAATAGCACTTGCAGTTTTTCCTACCAAGTTTACAAGTCTACGGAGTCCATCCTGCCTATCAAAGAGCTCAAGGACGGCGCGGAAGGAAAAGGATATAGAGAAAAACATGGTAGCATGACAGCAACCGGATGCGTGCGAGCACTCTAGTAACCACAGAGTGTAGCCAACCATATCTGACAGGACGGAGTTGGGCAACATGCACACCTTAAGACGACAAGATACAATAGTAATATTGATATCAAATTTTAGGAGAGTTATCCATTTTACGGACTTTCAGAACAATATGTGTTAAATGTTATGTTCCATACTCTTTCCATTGCATCTTGATTATAAGCAAGGTAGTAGAGACACAGAGACACTCCAGTTGCAGCCATTGATGGTCTGGGAATTTCCAGCAACTTTTGAACTCCACCATGTGCCACAAACTCAGCAGCAAATTTCTTGTGAAGTAGCAATGAAGCAAGATACTGTAAATATAGAACATACAGAGGTGTAAAACAGAATGTTGTTGTTGTTGTAGTGTTATTGTTAGTGATGTGATCACGTTAACCTTAAGGGCCTCAAAGGTTAGCTGTACATCATTAGTCTGCTTCAGATCCATGTAATGCATGAGAAGTTCCCGGGCTCCCATCTGCATGAATACTGCTAGCAGCTGCAAAAAAAACCAAACAGCTTTCGTCATTAGTCTACTACTTGCAAATATTTTTAATAATGTATTGTACCATTTAAGAAATCAAACAATTGACAGATGTGTTGAACACAATTTGATTAACACTGACATCTACTGGTCAATGACCGATAACAAGGCTAAAATGAGCTGGACACTTCATATATGCTGAGGAAATCTAGTATGTGTTTTCATGGTTAAGGTTCTCTGTTCAGAGCCTTTTGGACACCACTGTACGCAGCTCCTCTGTGGTGACATTATGGACATGGAACCTTTTTAATGAACTTTATGGACCAATTTGAGTGAGTGCTGTGTATGTTTTTTTTTTCCTTTTTTTCCTTTTAAACTATGGACCAAATAATATTTGCAGCGGAAACTAAAATAAAATAAAATAAAAATATGCAATTATGCTTAGTGGCTTTTAAAATCATATAATAACAAACATTTTTAAATACCTCCTGATACTCTCCCAAAGGCGTCAGATACTGAAGAATAAGACGTTGCTCAATTTCTGGGGTCAAAGGGTAAAGGTGATAGTTGTTGCCAATGACCCAGGGGCTCATCTCAGACCAGCTGCTGTTTGATAGCTCACTAAAGGATCTCTCTGGATCTGGTAATGAGAAATTAAGTTTCTGCTTCGACAATCTGCAAATGTCCCTTTCTGCTTTTCTTTTTAGATAGTTGCCTCCATCAGACAGCTGAGTCAGGGATTCTGAAGCAGACATGGGTTTCATCATGGTTTTAAGTGCAGAGCTTGGGCGGATGTTGGTCCTGTGAGGTGGAGAACTAATACGAAAAGACAGTTCATTTTCTTGCTCAGTGGAGGAAAATGTCTTTTCACCATCTTGGTCTGGGTCTCTCGGCTCCTTTTCAGCACCATTTCTGCCTGGTGTAAAAGGTTTCTCTTCAAAGTTTCCATCAACAGCCTCCTCATCTAGAGGTAGCAAAGATCTACTCAAGATTTTCCTCGGACTGGGACGTTTGCTCTCAATAGTCTTGTCCTGAAGTTCTCGCAGACGATGCAGCATCAAAGGTACCTAGTAAAATAATTACAGCTATCCAAGTTAAACTGTTCAGATAAGCCCCAAAAAGATATATGAAAGCATTGAATAGATATTTAAAAAGAACCAACTAAGGCAATAGAGTCAAATTAAAATATAGCCTCACTGAAATTATGCAATTCATGTACAATTAGTACAAACCAAAATAGAGTTCTCCTCCCTATAGTTGGCAGCAATATCTTGATTCTCCATTGCTCCAGCCAATAAACCTGTGGCATAGATTCGCAGGGGCTGCTCTGCCTCCTGAGCCCATTTGAAAAGCTTTTCAACTATTCCCTCCTGGAAAAAGCACAGAAAATTGTATGCAATTTATTGCACTGGATTCAAATAGTAGAACTGCCTAAATTAAAAATTTAAAAACACCTTTTCTTGAAAGACTACAGCTGTTTCTAACCCAGGCATAATGTTTTGAAGTAAGCGGCAAGCGGCAGTATTAAGGGAAAATTCACGGCTGGTCATCACATAACTATTCACCAACTGTGTGTAAAAGGGAAAAATAAGGTAAGTCAATTTATTATTAAAACTGTACTCATTGTATATGGACTAATATTGCTTACTGTGTTCATGAAGTCATCATTCTTGAACAATATTTTTAGCAAGTGCCCCAACACACATTCTGGATCAGCTCTCCCTAGTGGCCAAAAAAGAAATGTCAAAAACATACACTGTCACTAACATAAGGTACACATAACAGTGAAGCTCTTTGTGTTTTTAAGTTTTACCAGGATGTCGATCATCAAATGGGTCTGGGTCTGCTTTGTGGTACTCCTCCGTTTCTTTCTCTACAAGCTCTGAGATTCTACAGAAGGCAGAAAAACAAAACAATAATAATACTCCTTAAAAGGACATTTTAATTTTGATTTAAATCACAGAAAAAAATGCACTCACTTTGTCAGTATGTTCACCAGTTCTTGAGTGGCACCCTGTTGTTCTTTTTCCCATTGTTCCAACAGCGCAGTCAACTCTGCCTTGGAGTCCACAGTAGCAGATGCTGTGGCCATGGCACAACCTATGAGAGTTGCAGTGAACAAAGCAAAAACTACATTTTTTGTGGGAAAGTACAAAGTACGTCAAGTATATTTTTCAATTTGTTGCACAAGTGGGCTTAATGGTGCAACACAGCCCAGTCCCCAGAGACCCCAACTGTCAAACAGGCTAGTAACTTATTAGCTTCATTATTAAAAACATTGGAAAAATAATAGCAATTGTTTCAAGGGGTACAAATATACAATTAAGCCTTAAACGACACATGCATTTAGACTTCCTCGCTTATTATTATAACTATTGCCTGTTGCCTTTCAGCTTGCTATTCTGCAGGCGAACAAGGAAGCTAATGTTGTTAGCAATGCTAGGCACAAGCCTTAGGTACAAAGGTGTGTTAATGTGTTTTATAACTTATAGCAAATAAAATGACGTGGGCCGACTTGTATAAACCTTAAGTAACAATCGACTGCAACAGAAAATGCATTCTGTTTTGAAAATAAGTACTTATAAAATCTTATATAAATCCTTTTGGCTAGCTAGCTTGTTAACCAGAATGCTAGATTTACCTCGTTGTTCCGTTCACCTATCCCTCGGCTTCGTAAATGCAGATATTTTATCAGCCAGAGTTAAAAACAGAACTGGTCCTTTGTGGAGATTGTGCACGAATAAAAAACACGCCTCGTCTGATTCTTTAAAGCGGTAAATTATAGCTCTATGTTTACGGTTTAATATCATTGCGGCGCACACGTTAACCGCGTCATTTTTTCAGCGACGGCCCACTGAATATGACGAAAGAACATAATTTGTATTTACAAATGATTTATTTGAAATTAGTTATACACTTGTAAATAGTTGTAATAAACATATGTGTGATAAAATCATAATTATGCAGATAAGGGCATTAATGGACGACAACAAATGTTTAATGCCAACACAATCAAATTAAGTGACAAAATATGACAATTTCATATTTCAGAAATATTCACATGCATAAATATATGACCAATATTTAGTTTTTATTTCAGTAATAATGATTCTGTGTCATGTATTTATGTAACAATATGCTGAAGTCAATAAAGGTGATAATAAATGAGATACGAATGACAATATTTTAGATCACATAACAGAGCAGCAACATGTAGCAGGATAACTGTCTGTATGAACTTTAAACTCATTCCCATATACAAAGTAAACATGTGATTTCCCTTTCCATGAGTAGATCACCTTGGTCACAGGAATAAGTTCTATTGTTTGCCGCTGTTGTAAAAAAAAAAAAAAAAAGCAAAAATTAGTGTAAATGATGACAAAAAGTCAGCCAATATTTTTTTTCCATCAGTTGTAAAAAAAAAGAAAAGAAAAAAAAGGCAGTTACTTGTTGAAGGATCCGTGCTGTTTGGGAGAATCTGTTCATATGTTCACCAACAAGACGCTGTGCTGCATTCACCACGGATATATCAGGAAACCCCATCACTGGGTACACCTGTAGTAGGTAATAGTAACACAATAATAATACTATAACACTGTCCTCACAAATGACAATGCAAGTAATGGTATTAATTAATGCCAATAAGTTCACTGTGATATGACAAATGAAAATAGGTTGCATGTGTAAGTAATTTGAATGAGTGTAGTGATATAATAGCTTAGAGGAAGACAAAAATAACATAATTTGTACCAAACATTGGGAGTCTCTGAAAAGTTCCTTGCCAGTCACTTTGCTTAAGTTGGAAATCTGGAGGCCACTTGACTGCTCTACGACGTAATCATCACTATTGTTTGTCCTGAATGAAATGAAACATTCATATTACAGTTACTTTCTCTTGATAAAATGCAAATGTCTATCTATATATTATTTTTATTCTGGTAACAAGTAAAACTTTCACCATTTTATTGTGAGGTTGATGTAGACCAGAAGTTGTTGTTTCCCATGGCACGTTGGACACTGCATCGATCCATTCCCATGACAGTGGTGGCAACTATGTTGTGCAAATAAAAACAATCTTTTACACAACTGGAGTAACAGCTAGTGAAAAAATAATGAATTTCCAGTCACTGTACTTGTCTCGTCCTCGTCCGTTGCAGGAATGGCATCGATCATTTCCATGGCGAAAACCACTTCCATTGCAGACCCAACAAACTTTCTATTTAATAAATACATTTTTTGAGTTAACGGGCCATAGATGGCATAAACTAAATTATTGTAACCACTCACATTACCACTACCAGCACAATTTTTGCAAGGTTTTCGTCCCATGCCCATACACACATGGCATGGCTGCAATACATACAATAAAAAGTATCTCAGCTGTAGTTATTTAATAATAAATAAAATATTAAATTATTTAAAAAAATATTATTAAAATTATTAAATAAAATTCATGTACCTTTACAGATGATGTATATGGAACCTTGAGGACTTGTGTGGAATCCTGAAAAAAACTTGGGACTTGAGCAGGAATATTCCACGGTCCTGGTGGTGCTTGGGCAAAAGCATCAACTGGCTGACCTGAACAAATCACAGTAACAGGTTACCCTTTATATAATCTATATAATAAACACAAACAATAGAAATATGTACCATGATATGGCTCATGCGCCCACTGTGTAGATCTTGATTCAGTGAAAGTTTCCAATCTGTACTATAAAGCAAATACAAAGCTATTATTATTATTTTCAGTCTTTTACATTTTTATAGTGAAATATATTGTAACTATATCATGTTTTTCAGTTCCTAAGATGATACATGGACTGTGGTCTTAGAAAGGTGGTGATTGATTGTTTGATTGATTGAGGTCACATATTTAGTGAACTTTGGCAGTGCTTGTCAGGTCAGTGTCCACCACTGATGTTTCATTTTGGGCTTGACAGTAAATGTAGGGTCTCTCTTACTCTGTATGTATTGAAGGCCTCCATGTTAGTGATGACCCCATCCTTTGCTGGTGATTTACTGTAGCAGCACTTGCTGGATGCATACAGTGTAAAAGCATCCCGTGCTGTGTCTTCAGTTATAGATGGTATGCTAGTTATTGGTAAAAAGAAAAGCAGAGAAGTGAATATTCATATCTTGAATAATGTAGGACTCTTTCTTTACAAGTTTTCAATATAATTCAAATAAATCTTACTTCCAGTGTGGCTGCTCCGGTCCAGGCTGTGGTGGCTGTACAGGACTGGCAGGAATTGGAGGTGGCAGAAATCCACCTATAGCAAATATGTATTTAATTATCATTAGTAAATAATGTATGGAGTCGTATATGTATGCCATACTGTACTGAGCGATATGTTCATTGTGGTCAAAGCATTCACTGCACATGTTTAAACAAATTTCCTCCTGGGACAGGCTCAAACATACATACATTATTCTATAGCTTACATAACTTGTAAATGCTGTATAGGCAGAACACTGTACCTCCATCTCCAGCTATGGTCCCCTCATAGCCTGGCATATTGTCAAACATGCTGGCTGGAGGAGCACTGGCACCTGAGTAGTCCGGGGAGGGTGGGGCAAACATTGCTGAAACAAACCAGAAGAACCAGTTCAATCAAAGTTGGTAATTCAGAACTTCCTCAAAAAGTCATAAAAAACTTTAACTTCTGTGTGTTTGGCAATAAAGACTCACGCGACTCAACGCGATTTCCTCAGAGTTCACAACCTACATTGCTAAACTGTGATAGTTGTTTTGTATTGTCGTTTTTACCCCCCAACAGAAACGTTAAAAAACCTACCTTATTTCTGTTTTGATCTGTTTCCCCAATAAAGTTAGTAACCAGTGAAGAAAATTTAAAGATGTAAAAAATGAACTTCCATGCTCTAGCGATAAACACACTGGGCACACAGTAATGTGGGCAGGATCCTCGCATAGCTGAGCCTCAACTAACCCAGTCCGACGTCACTCGAAACAACTCACGGAAGCGTCAAAAAAATAAAAACCGGAATTTACACCAGGAGCGGGAGCGTTACGTAGTCCATATGATATGGGTACAAAAGTATTCCTTCTCTCTCATCCCCTCATGCCCCTTGCCACATTAGGATTTAGTTTATTTGATGGTACTACCTGGTGCCGTGTCCGCAGTCACTCCATAGCCTGGATTGGCCATGCCGTAGGATCTGTTGTTACTACAAAATCAATAACGGAAAACAAAAGTTGAATTCTGATTTTCTCCCCCCAAACACCGTAAAACCTGTAAAATTTACCATCAGTGTTCTATTTAACGTGTTCAAAAAACTCACCTCAAGAATGGTTTGTTCTCCATTCAGATTTGGCGTGAAATGAGCTGCAGTGGGAGAAAAAAAACTTTTTAGAACAGAAAAAGGTAAACTACATCGCTTTAAGTACTGCGCAATGAGCATGCAGTCTTATGATTATCAGATAAAGAGCAAACCAGCACCTTAATTCAGCCTTAACCCGCACTACCAGTTAGGTCACCGCCTCTTGTCTTGTGACAGGAAAACGAAAATAAAACTTTATATTTACATTAACTGGACATCAACCTTTGACTTCCGTGCCTCACAAGTGCGCACTCACGTAAGATGTTCTTTATCTATAATATAAATAAAGGACATTCTTGTATAAACTTTGGAGTCTTGATTAAGATGCTTTAATACATGTCAATATTGCATTTTCACGCCATTTATACAGTGCAAAATTAAAACTTGGTAATAAACCGTGTAGTACTACACTACCCATAAGCCCCTAGGTTCACCCCGGAAGTCCTTTTCTTCCCTTCCTCCGTTGTTGAGGTCCTTTTTGGATTTACATCGGCCGGTGAGTAGTCGCAATCTGCTGCAATCCTCACTAAATTCATGTCTATGTTGGCCTCCACTCACTTAAAATAAACAATAAAGGTTAGACCTTTCCAAAAAATACCAAAAGGTATGTCCACTGTTATAGGGACATAAGGATAAGGGATAAAGAAAGCGACGGTGTCACCATTGCTACCGTAGTCTGTGTATGATTGCTAGTAGCTGAGAGGGCTACATATTTATTCTCTCTAACGTAGAATTATTGAGAAATGCCCCCGTTGAGGACATTAAATACATTACCTGGATATTCGCAGGCTCTCCTCCAAATATTCTATTACCCCACGAAGTCCTTGTAGTCAAAATTGTGTTTAGCTAGTTAGCCACGCTACCTGTACAAAACAGCAGTGTGCCTAGCTGTACCAAGATCTCTCATGTCCAGTGGATAACCATCCAGTGGATAACCATCCACTGGACATGAGAGATCTTGGTACAGCTAGGCACTTGTTTTCACTGAATTAGCAATTAATGTTGTTTGTGTCAACAGTTTAATGTACAATTGGCTTGAGTCCAGCCATTTGAAACTGTTCTTATAATGCATACAACGCTGTCTACCATCTATGCGCTCTGCTAAGATGAGCGTAAATTACAACAGTGTGATGTATTTTCAGTCACCATGGCAGCCCTTAGGCCCCTCACCAAACCCAAGATTGTCAAGAAGAGAACAAAGAAGTTTATTCGCCACCAGTCTGACCGATATGTCAAGATTGCGGTAAGAAATGTGATATTGGAGATGTTCAAAATTTCTGTATGGCCTGAATAATAACTTTATTTCACAATACTTTACAGAAAAACTGGCGCAAGCCCAGAGGTATTGACAACAGGGTGCGTAGGCGGTTCAAGGGGCAGATGTTGATGCCTAACATTGGTTATGGTAGCAACAAGAAGACAAAGTACATGCTGCCAACTGGTTTCAAGAAGTTCCTGGTCCACAACATCAAGGAGCTTGAAGTTCTCATGATGAGCAACAAGTAAGTTTCATTACCATAACATTTTTTATGTCAGTGGTCTAATTTAGCATGTCAGTAGATAAGGGTCAGTTGACTCATTCCCAGCAGAATGATTAAAAGTTTAAATTGCACAATAGAGGCATCGATAAAATCAGATAAGTATTTGACAGAATATGTATGAGGGGAGCTGTTAATCTGATCAGCTGTTTCTATTTAAGATTTATGTTGTATGACTCCTTTCAGTACCCTAAATTACACCCAGGCAATCAGGTTTCATCCCAAAGCTTCATATAGTAGTTTGCATTCTTACAGGAAAAACATTTACCTACATGGGGAAAAAGTTTTGTACTAAAGCTTTAATTGAACTTTGAACAAAGGTTGCCATTTTCAAATCTACATGAGTTTCAGGAATGTCAATTGAACTCTAGTTATTTACAGATGAGCAAAGTAGATGTTTAGATCTAGATTTTATTACACTATTAAAGTAGTATTGGCTTTAGTCAGTGGGGACTGAACCAAAAGTGATCAAACTGTATTTGAACCACATCCTCTTTGGGTCATTTTGATTCCCTAAGTGCTCTGCTGTGCATGATAGTGGACTTGCTTAATTTTTAAAGTAATATTTTTTTGTATGGTAAAGGTTTAATATTCTGTAAAGATTCTGATACCAGTGACACATTTTGTAACAAGTTTTATAGTTGAGATAAGAACTTTACAAAGCAGTCAAAGGTTCCAATTTTATCATTTTTTTAATCAATGAATGAGTATTTGATTTTATTAGTGTTAATATTGATGAGTGTCTGGTCATTAATACTTGTGATATCCATATAATCCTGAGTTACAGCCCTTGTGCAGGTATAATCTGCACTGAACAATGCCTGGCTTTTGTACGGTAGCTAGATTATCTGGGGAAGAAAATCAGTTTGTGCAATCCTTGACTATTAGTTTAAAGGCAGGAATTGTTCCAAGAGTAGATATTGAAATAAGAAGGAACAGAAAAGTTAAATATGATAACCTTGCTCTTGCCAGGTTGTGTAGCCCCGTTCGTTTTGGAAAATTGCAAGACTTGAAAATCACAACCTTGCCAGCAAATAAAGCTTGCTGGACAAGTTATGAATCAAGTATACCCAATTCTCCCCTCCCCCCCAAAAAATGGTCATTCTATTTTATTAGTAGGGCATGTAAATTTGTTTTTAATTGCACTAACTTATATTAATGTTCTAGGACCCACTGCGCTGAGATCGCCCACAACGTTTCCTCCAAAAACAGGAAGCTGATTGTTGAAAGAGCTGCTCAGCTGGCCATCAAGGTCACAAACCCCAATGCCAGACTCAGGAGTGAGGAGAATGAATAAACTGGTTATTTACAATAAATGTATAAAAATGGAAAGGTGTGATGTCGTTCTTAAGTTATCACATTGTTGGTCACTTTTATTGGCTGTGCCAATATTCTATTGTACAGCGTCAAGTTCTTCAGTTCTTGTCTAAAGATAAAGATGCGTTGTATTTGAACTTTTCATGATGATGGCCATTGTCCAGAAGGGGCAAATTTTGGATTTTAAAATCTTGAGGGTAAGGCGTGAATTGATAAAAGCAGTACAAATCATGTTTTGCACTAAATTCAGTGGTTAATTTGGCTGTTTATGTCCATATAGCACATGGAGGTGATTTGGGCCAGTCTCCTGTGGTGAAGGTTTCCATTACATTCTGGCAGCAAACTGTGCCTCACAGCCACAAACCCTGTGCCATCTGCTCAGTGTCCGGATACAACATTGAGTCTTGTTGTATTCCTTTTCTACATATGTATGGACAATGTAAGGTGCTGGAATTCTTAAATTAGTACGAAGATGTTTATTAACCTAAGAGTTAATGAACTGCTCTGCTGGATCAGTTAGCTCTCAAACACTTCAGCTTTCTTCATTTGGATATCATGAAGAGAAAGAGTTGGTCCACTCCACCAAAGAGGATGCTGTCGTTTTCGTTCAGATGTCGGATGGGAATCATAAGGGGGAGAGTCAAAGGTAAGGGCCATTTTGTAGGTTTAAGGTAAGGAATGTTCTGTTACCCATATGACAGTTTTGTCTAGCTTTACAATTTCATGTTGAACATCAACCATAAGATACAATTTAAGATATATAAATTGATACACATGAGCACAAAACGATTCTTGTGATCATAGGTAAACTATTACAAAAGTAACTATACCTTTATTTTTGAGGGCACCTACACTGCACTGTAAAAGTACACTATTACTTTAATGACGTGCAATCAAATGTAATGGCCACTAGATGGCAGTGTTTTAAAAAGTAAAGTAAAAGTGAAGTCTGCTTTTAAACGGAAGCGCATGTCCAATGTGAAGTAACTTGTAAACGTCCATCCATCCATCCATTTTCTCCCGCTTAATCCAGCTGGGTCGCGGGGGCAGCACGCTGCCCATTACTCTATGCACCAGAGTAATGGACTTGTAAACGTAGTATAATATTTTCTTTCACATTTGTAATCCACGGAGTCAGATGTAAGGCCAGCAGTAAGAGCACAACACAACTCAGACTTACTGGTAGTAGGTTTTTGTGGTTTTATTTAGGTCTGCAGTTTTACACTATAGGGCGCCATTTGTAAAGCAGCTCATACTGAAAAAACCGTCAACATTTTTGTGACATTTAGCTTCAAACTATGTTCAAAAAACAGGTGTGAAAATTTGTGACTTTTTTTGCACATTTAAAGTAATATTTGTCAACTTAGAGAAAATGTAAATAGTTAAATATAAATATTAAATGTTAATGTAAATGTTAAATCTTAATCTATATGCATAAAGAATTTATAAACTGTGCAAAATATTTGAATTTTTTTTTTTTTAAATTTAGTTTATCTCCCTCTCGCCACTAAAGGGTGCTGCCTCTCATGGAGTTTATTTTTTATTATTTTTTATATTTGCATATTAGCTAAATATTTAGTTTCACCCAAAACATTTAAATTGAACATTTATATTTACATTTAACATTTATATTTAATATTTAGATTTAACATTCGTATTTAATATTTAGATTTAACATTTAA
>KN511117.1:937-11771 GCA_000787155.1 Scartelaos histophorus
GGAAAATTGGGGGGGGAAGGGGGAACGCTTGAAAAAACGGCGTTCAGCTCCGCCGATAAAGTGGAGCATTGCGTTTTATGGTGGATTTTACAGGTTCGGGGACAGAAATGCTTATTTTTGCCCCCTCCGAGTCGCTGTCTGCTCCCGCCCGACTCCCCCGGCCTCCACCTGGATTTCCCATTGGGTTGTTGATGAAGCAGAGACAGAGGGAGCGGTGGGGGTGCAGTTACATCGCAAGCTTATCAGTGTGTTCTAATGTGTGGTTGGCTGTGACTGAAATGAACCATAACATCTATATATCGAAGCGGACTCTCTTGTTTCTCTATAGCACAGTTTTGATGTTCTTGTAGCGTATTCGTAGCTGTTTTTCTCGCTGTTGTGTAATGGTGTTGATCTAAACAAAAGCTGCACCAGGAGCCTTGGGGAGCTGCACTCGGCTTCCTTAATGATTCAAGATGTTCTTTACTTTGTTTCAACCCAACTTTCTTTGCAGCGTTGTATATTTTTGCGTTTTATTTCTTACCAACAATGCACCAAGGGAATATGCTAACGAGTTATAATTATTAAGCGGGCCGTGCTACATTTAAAACCGCGCTGTGTAACGCTTCTGGTGCTGTCCGACGATTGTTTTTAGCGGCGGTGGACGTAATTACAGAAGTACAAATTTTAGATATCAGCGTTTTACGTAAGTCAATTGGACAGTGGATACTTTTTACTTTTACTTCACGACATAAAAAGAACGAAAAGTCCATAAAAAGTACTTTGAAATGGAGACTATTTTAGCGCATTTAATATTTTGAATTTCCGTCCCAACTTTGAAACCAAATACACAAAAACGGCTCTAAAAACTAAAAAAAATCTTCACTTAAATTCAGCTAAAATTTCTACTTTTTGTCTCTGCAGAATATTTTAAAATTTTTGTTCTTTACGTACATTTTTAATCTGGTTCTTAATCCTTTTTTCTTAACTAGATTTTTTCATGTGATATCGTATGAAACAGATTTTTTTGTATTCATTTTTTATGAATGAAACAAATAATTAAAATAAAATTGAAAATGAAATACTTTTACGTGAGTAACTTTTTGCGCCTGTATTGTGTACTTTTACTTAAGTAACAAAATTGAGTACTTCACCCACCACTTTCGCTTTTAGATTTTTTCATGTGATACTTTTACTTTTACTTGAATTTTTTTGCCCCTGTGTGTACTTTTACTTAAGTAACAAATCTGAGTACTGTTACTATGTCTGGAATGTCCCAGAGTGGCATTAAAAGTATCCATCTTGCAAATACTCGATAACGTGGGTTTATATTGACCTAAAAACGTTCAAAAACCCGATTCTTACTGTGAGTGGGCTCGCCTCTCCATAGATCTGGCTTGTACCTTGCTGTCTCCATAGAGATAAATAAGTGTAATGCCAAACTGCGGAACATTCCAGACCGTATCTTCATGTAATAATAAAGCAAGCGACGGACACTCCACCAGAAAAGTTACACAGTGCGCCTTCAATCTGCAGCTTTCTTGTCTCCATGGCGATGCTGTTGCTTCGCGAGGAATGTTACTCAGTGGGGCTTTAAAGTAAATCTCCATTTAGTCGAGCTCACATGGTTTTGACGTTTTTTGGGAGGGTTTTTTTGTAAAAGAAAGAATAATGCAACAATAAAATCTCCATGGAGACAAAAACATGGCATATCCTAGACCAGTAAAGTCACGCAGTGCAGCTTTAATCTTAATTCGGAGAGGCGTGACGGTCCAGATGTGCTTTTTTTTGACGGATCTATGGATGATTTCACCAGTTTCGAGTTGTTTTTGAGTTCTAAGCTGAAGAGCCAATTTGCAAAAACTGTGACATACGACAGTTCGCGCCAAATCTGTTTTACTTCAATTAAAAACGATTTCACCATCCGTCGTTTTTTCGCGCACATTGTTCATAGCATTAATCGAAAACGGTAACGAACGAAAAGAGAAAAAATGTTTTGTTTGGACAATTTTTCAAAAGTTGTATGTGTTTGCTAATGAAATTTCAAATGTATTGCCACTAGGGAAAGCAAATGAGTGTTATTATGTTTTAATTTATTACGTTCTACACTTGAAATGAAATAAGTAAAACGGGCTACGCTTCGTCATATAAGCAATTAAACCCAACTTACTCAAAACTTCTCAAATAAAGATCCGTATTTTAAATTTCAGTCAGTTTAAAAGGCCCGTACTGCACTATTTTCTGATCCATGTTATAATGCTGAAACATCCGATTTATAATTTAAATTTAATGGAATTGCAAGGACAAGACCAGAAATAGTGCTCAAATGAGACTAAATCTTATCTGAAGGAGCTTTTAAGTTTTATAGACTCGCAAAGGGAAGAGTAACAACATATTTTTCTCAAATAAAAGTACTATTACTTCAAATAAAATGTTGCTGAAGTTGGAGTAAAGATGTGGTGTCTGAAAATTACTGTAAGAAGCACCACAATTTCTTTAAAAACAGATCTGGAGTTGTGTTTTGTTTAATTATTTCCCTCAAGATGCTCTGTTCCACTTTGTGATGTCATGTGGTGATCGTTTGGATGATTTCAGACCTGGATTTTTTACAGAATCGAGTGAACAAAACGTAAAATGAAGCTGTTCACTTGAAAACTGCAACTACACAGCAAAAAGTGGAGTTTATTTGGATTTTTTCAGGGTTTATATGAGTCCAATCTGTTCTAGAGTTAATTTAAAATGTGTGGAAATGTTAATTAAGTCACACTGGGCCAAAGTTCCTGTTTAACCCCGAAATCAAGAGTTATTTTAACATTTTGAGAGTAAACAGATTTAACACTTTGTAGAGTTATCGTGATTTAGCTAAACAACACATTTTTACATTTTATTTTAGTTAATTTAAGATGAAATTATGAACAAAAGTGGTGGATGTATCATATCAACACACCTCTATTTAACTTTAAAATAGTTAAAATAACACTTTTGGTGTTAAAAACAACTCTGAAATATTTTACCCTGAAATTTTAACCCTAGCGTTTTTGCTCTGACATCACATTACAAGGTGGAACAGAGCGACAAAGCAGGTGGAGGTTACAGCGGTTATAATGTGGCTTGAAGCTCACAAGAGTCAGTTTAGCATCATTTAATTTAAGATTTTTCTTTATTCTCAGATATTCGTGCAGTATTTTTGCAGAGACGCGCGCATTGTATTTGCAGCTTCCATAATGCGCAGCTTAGCACGCAGTACGGTATGTGCAGCAGGATAACCGCTCCATTCATGTTCAAACTGGGTCAAAAGCAACAAGAGGAAACAGAAAAGCTGGAAATGCGTTTGTTGCGTTTTGAACCATTCTCCCCGTGTCCTGGAGAATGTTCCGTGGATCAGATTATCGCATGTTCTGGAGAGGAAAAACGGTGTCAAAGGCGTAATCCCAAAACTGAACACAAGTCACGGTGGTATTTTGGCAGAGAGGTTCGTTCTCCTGCCCTGGAGCCGAGAGGTTGTGGGTTTCATTCTCAACCAACTGGATCTTGTGCAAAGCTAAACCATAAACTGATTAAAAAGTGCATTGTTTGGCTTTTCTTGAATCCGCCAAACGCTTTTCCCCCCATTGCTTTGTCTGGAATGTTTCGCAGTATGGCATTAAACCTTTCAATCTCCATGGAAACCAAATTAGACTCAAGTTACGGGTCAGATCTGTGGAGAAGCAAGTCGATAAACTTGTTTTTTTAAGTGTTTTTGAGCTTTAAACCCAACTGCACCTGAATAAATGTAAAGTCGAGCTGTTTAATGTCGCACTGTGGAACATTCCGGGCAGAGCGATGACGTATCCATGGAAACGAGCAAGTGGCAGGTCCCGAACGGAAAAGTTACACAATGCACATTTAAAATACTGTGTCTTACCTTGTGTAGATTTGGTTATTTACCTGCAAAATTGTACTTGTTTAAATTTATTTCTGTCTTTTTTTTGTTTTTTTTGTTTTTTTTAATTATTGGTCAGTGGGATGAGGAAAAAAAAAAATCATGAATTCTTGAAATCAATGTCTAGTTTTAAAAATCATATTCACAAACTCAAAATGTCTTGCTACATCTGCAAGAGTTCAGATCAAAAATAGTTTCCAAGCGAGATTTTTTTTTGACTTTTTTGTGTTTAAATTGGAGTTTTTGCAAAGTCTTTGTTACGGATCACTCTTGCCTTATTCAGTCCCTGCCATGTTTTTTTTCTTTTTAAAGTTTGCAGACTCTACAGTGCATTTTACTACAGGTAAATCTCACATTTTATTTCTCTTGGAACAACTTGATAATCCTGATGACCAGTTTAATTTGAACATTGTGTCAAAGAATGTAACACGTGAAACTGTGTGAATGGAGACAACATTTTAAATAAAGTGTATTAGTGTCAACCAGGATTTGCATATCGTCCCTTAATGTTTTTCACTGTTCTTCACTGAAAACCACAGACTTCTTCACATTTACATCCTCATGATACTTGAATAAGAAGAAACTGAATATCAAGAAATCAAATCCTGTAACCTGGACGAGTCTTTAAGAAAAGTTCTTCAGTTCTGACAAGGTTCTAGTTCAGCTCTTCCCTTTTTACGTCTGTCTGAACAAGCCGACGACAATGAAACTGCAAATAATTCGGGTGTGTTTGCTTCGTTTTAATTAGGTTTTCTCTTTAGACGGGTATAATTTACTTGTAGAACTCTGTCAAATCTTGAAGAAGTCACTTAGAGGAATGTTTTGTGCAAATTTTAATAGTTTATTTTCAAGACAATTTGTAATACTTATTCAATTTTCACTGCGGCACTTACTTGGTTTATTTGTGTCCTCGTGGTGTCACAAAAGGAAACTGAATCCTGTAAATGGGTTAATGATGTTTGAGGATTTTCAAACGGAACATTTTAAAATTTTGTTTCTATTGAACGTTTTCAAATATTTACAATGTCAGGAGCATGAATCTATGTTTGACATTTATATTAAACAATTTTAGTGTTTTTTTTTTTTTTTTTTTTTTTTTTTTTTTGAAAAAATGACATACTGCGGATTTAAATAGAAAGATAAATAGATTATTTAGATAATAATTTAAAAAAAAAGTCCTCCATATCCCTCTATAATGTTAAAAAATGCATAATAAAGAAGAAAAAAACATATATAGGTCGCACTGGAGTATAAGGGGGGGGGTTTGTTTGATAAAATCCAAGAGCAAGAACAGACATTTAATCTTGAAATGCAATTTAAATAACAGATTAAAAAGAACAGCGTGAATAGGTGCACGTATGCTAACGTGACACATTCAGCTGCACGACGCACAGACAGCGAACTGTCAGAAGTGTCTGGTATGTTAACGTAGCAAACTAACAATTATTCAGATCACTATAGCATAAAGAACATGCTACCGAGTTTACCAAAGCATCAACATATATGATATAATAACGTGTGAATAATTTCATATATTAGTTGCTCTGGAGTATAAGTCGCACCCCCGGACAAACTATGCAAAAAGGGCGACTTCTACTCCGAAAAATACAGTACATGACTTGGCTATGACCTTACAAAATGTCATGTGGTACAACTAATAATAACATTTAAATTGTTTATTTTCTAAAACATGGTTGGAATGTTCATCTAAGTTCTGAGTCATATGAACATGAGATTGAGATTTGAAAACAAGAAAATGGACACACTTGGACAATATTTGTTTAAATATTATGGGGGAAATATTGATTCAAGAAAGATGAAATTTCATGTGAGACTAAAAACACTTCAGAAAATATGACCAAAAAAAAGAAAATAAATGTGATTAGATTTAGAGTCATTTTAAAGAAGATTAAAAATCATGAGTTAAGGGCGGACGGTCGCACCACATGACACTTTAACACTTTAAGCACAAAAAACATGCAGAATAACTGAGGATTTGTGAAAAAATGATTTGGTTCCATGGAGTTCAGAGGTTTTACAGGTATGTGTGGAATTATTATACAATTTGAACCTTTTTAACTGAAGAAACTGCACTTGGACACTATGTAACTATTATATACTACCAAGGTTGCCTCACTGTGACTTAGAATCGCACGTACATATTTTTTGTGTTTCATTTAAACATATGTAAACCGTGCAAACCAAACAAGCTGCAGTTCACCGCGACGCTCTGAAACGCAGCACATCCCGGCGTTTCTTTGTCTCGTTCCGTCTTCCCGTCGTAATATTACTTCCAATCTCGCCTCGATCAAACCTCAAGGTCCCCGTCGGCCGCCGCGGAGACGCTCTCGGCATGAAAAGCGACGTACGTTTCTCCAACATTATCTTTTAAAAACCGGTCCAGTTTTCGTGCCATTGCCAATCACCTCGACTCCGCGACGTACGACTTTATTTAGATGTTAATTAAAACATTATCGAGCCGAATAAATCATATCTAATTGCATATAGGAGGTCGTTTGTCTTATTTGAATCCTGTTTTGGACACCGAGCGCTGATTGATTTTTGCAGCTCGGTCTCGCCGTCCCCCGAAGCCCCCTATCCCCAGCCTTGTTATTTCTCCGTATTGATTGTTGTTGAACATTATACACTGTGCAGTCTGTAACGCGCATACCAGACCGTTATATCCGCCGCAAACGTCTCTGCGGCGGCCATTTGTAACGTTTATTTGACGCCGTTCGGAAATGGCTGCTCACAACGGGCCCTGTGTCGCTTCATCCATCACGCGCAGATCAGCCGGTTTACGCCGTTTTCATCGCGTTTTTATATTTTTACGACGATCCCAGCGAGTTCGCGCCATCGCCGCAAAAACAATGAGAAGTCTGTTGAGACGGATAAAGGGCGAATTGTGAGCTGAAGTGGTGAGTTTTGAAAGGAGGGCTGCGTAGTATCGAATGCCCAGGTTCTATTTCTGGAAGTGCCGCTTTGTAAGTTCTCTTCAATCAGAAATGAGTTACCCTATCACCTAAAAAGATCAGGCCGGGGTGGTTTATTGATCGAGGCGTTTTATTTCGAGTTTGTGCCAAGAAAAATGTTACGGCATGATTCACATACACATTTCGAACGACGGAAAAGCGCGTTTCTTGAAAATAACAGGAAATAGAATGACTTGTATTTACCCGCTCCTGTTTATTACAAAATGATGGCGACACTGCGCAAAACGAGGCCAAAATTAAAGCTATAAACACTTAAATCAACCAGAAAATGACTTAATAGTAGTGAAATTATCTTTCCATGCAGCAAGATCAGGGTGCTTGTCGAGTTATCTTAGAATAAACTACCACAGCAAAACTGGAGGGTTAAAATTTCAGGGTAAAATGCTCGTTTTTAATACCAAAAGTGTTCATTTTTAACAATTACTATTGAGTTAAATGGGGGTTCGAGTTGGGGTTATATTGAATTGATATGGTTAAAGTTAATTCAGCTTCCCTTAACATTAATTAGGCACCAGTTTGAACCAGTTCTGTACATAATTTCATCTTAAATTAACTAAAATAAAGTGTAAAAATAAAACGCCTCTCTGTGTTGTTTAGCTAAATCAAGATAAGTGTTTCTATTAACTCTCAAAATGTTAATATAACTCTAGATTTCGGGGTTAAACAGGAACTTTGGTCCAGTGTTGCTTAATTAACATTCCCAAAAATGTTAAATTAACTCTAGAACAGATTGGACTCATAAAAACACTGAGAAAATGTTAAAACTGATTCTGAAAACAAGATGAATAAGCTGATTTAAGTTTGGAAAATCTTCCAGATCAGAGAAAATTTGCAGTGTGTGGTCATGAAAAGTTAGATTTTATAATTAAATTACCTTTACATGATGAACTATGTCGTTAAACAGCTTTACCATAAGTTTATTCAATTACACTGGTTTTATTGCTCAAAAATATGTACAAAAAGAGGCATTCTGACTGTGAGCGGGGTCGCCTCTCCACAGATCTGGCTTGTAGCTTGGTCTAGTTTGGTCTCCATGAAGATAGAAAGGTTTAATAACACGTTCCACACAAAGCAATAAGATCTTCATGGAAAAAAGGGTTTGACGGACCCTCCAGAAGAAAAGTTACACAAGATATGCATGTTTTTCTAGGTATTTTTGAGCTATAAAGCCACTTATAAATCAATTTGTTTAATGTTATTTGATGGATCTCCTCCTGAAAACTTACAAAACGCGCAAAAAAGAAGTTAGACCTTTTTTTTAAACCTGGCTTCCCCCGTTTTGTGCACAGCTCCGCAGTCTCCTCGAGGGCAAACTCCCCTCTCAGCACCATTTATCTAAATATCTGCACTTTGTAATCACCACTTTTTCACTTATAATGAATCCCAAAGTGGTGTAGCGAGCATGTACCCCGCTCCCAAACCCAGCTTTTTCTTTTTTTCCACAGCCCCATTTTAAATAAAACTCCGCTGAAGTGCTCTCCGCGGAAGCTTTGTTAATTAATGAATCCGCGCTTGCATCTGTACATCTATAAATACGAGACTTTCTGCTTTTCTCAGCACAAAAACAAAACGCACCTGTTCCGAAATATTAGCCGCCTCGACAAATACGCTCCGAGACATGGACAGGTTTTCGCCGACTCACACAAGAGTTCCTTTTAAAGTCGACAGGCTGAGTTTTCACGCGCACCTGGAGGCGGAGGAGGCACTTCAGACGGCAGCGCTGCGTCACTGAAGAAAGTAGTTCCCCCCCGGGTCGGAAATGTGGCCTCGTGCGGCACATGTGAAGATAAGAAATAGGAAAGGAAGTAGAGTTTAAAGGTGGACCATTAAACAGCTCGACTTTACGTTTATTCAATTACAGGGGGTTTTGAAGCTCGAGAATACCAAGAAAACAGACATTCCCTCCACAGATCTGAGCTGTAACTTGGTCTGTTTGGTCTCCATGAAGATAGAAAGGTTTAATACCGTGAAAAGCTCCAAAGCAATAACATCGAGAAAAGGATTTGACGGATTCTTCACGAGAAAGATTAAGCGATGCACCTTAAAAGATGCACTATGCTATGTCGTTTTTCAGGTGAGGGGTTTGATACCTGCGAGTCTACGTGGAAATGTTGGGCAAACTATGGCCCGGGGTCCATATGCGGCCCGTTTATCTTTTTAATCTGGCCCTCCGAACTGAAAGTTGAGTTTTGGCATCGGGGAATAGAATTTAATACATTGAATAGAAGGAGCAGGACTGAAGATAAGAACAAATAGTAAGAATTGATAAAAGTGTTTTAAGATCATGAAAAAAGCATCAATGTTTTTGTGTGGCAAAGACGGGTATTTAGTTTGAAAGGTTTTGTAATGATTTTCAGTTGAATTAAAGCCCATGTTTTCTACATATCCCATGTTATTATCTTTCTTTTTAAGGTGGATTATCGAAACATCGGAATCCTCCATCTCTTCCATCAGATTTTAGAACCGTTTGTGGCCCATCCCTGCTCTACAGCGTCGCGTTAAACTTGTTTTTTATTCAGTTACAGGAGTTTTATCGCAAAAACCTGCATTCTTATTATGAGTCGTCCAGTTTCTCCGCAGATCCGACCTGTCACTTGGTTTCTTAGTCTTCCTAATATGCAAAAATGGACTTTTCGGAGTTTTTAACCATGTCAGAGTTGTTCCCTTTCGCCGTTAACTCACCTGAAGTTGCATTTGGAGGAATTCGTGCATCTTTGAGTAATGTTTAATCACTAGTAGCATCGCCTAGACATTATGGTACCAAAAAATCCACTTCTCACTAGTTTAATCTGCAGCTCCATGACTCTTTGTTTTGACGACCACCGCAGTTTTCTAACTCGGAAATCTGCAAATTCGTTTCCTTTATTAAGTTTGTGCAACCAGTTTTCACATCTGGTTCATGACGACATCAGAAACGTTCAAAAACTTGTTGTTTCACTGTATTTTAATCCATGTCTGAATCAAATATATTTAATCTAAGGTGTGTAAATGTAATTTGTAGTAATGCACCGCTAAAATATTCAGTTTTAATGTTATTCATAAGGTTTAATATTTCGCCCTTTTGGGGTTTTTTCACCTCTTCCGGCACCTACATAATATAATAAATAAATAAGTAAGTAACTTTAGATGAAATGTGCAAATTCTAACATAATGAACCACAAGCGTCATAGATTATCCATTTATAGCCGGCTCAAACAAAATATGTGTTCTTTAAGGCCGTGATTAACTTTTAAAGATGAACATTTTCTAACCGTTCCATACTTTCCAGAAAAAGCAAAAACATTTGAAAAGAGACAAGCAGAAACGTTGCATTGTGCAGCTTTAATTGGCTGTATTTTTCATCTTATGAACTGCAGAAAGTTCGGGACCTTTTCTTGAAGAGGTCACAAGACTTCGCTCTTTAAACCATTAACCTCAATCTTAACCATCGGGCAACACTGTTACAATAATGAGGACGTGACTAATTCTGGACAGTTCTACTTCAGATGCATGAAAAGCCTGAATTTGCTTATCTCCGTGACGACGAGAGTAAGACACGAGGGGGGGAGGTTAGAGCCCAACCTTGAAGCGTCTCTAATTGTCTCATTAAAATGCCTGTTGTGCTCATTTGTTTGTGATAAGGGAGATTTAGATCGCTGAGGCAGTCTGATGGATCACCAGTTTTACAGACGCAGGAGAGGCGTCCCAGGGCAAAATAAGGAAACTTTGGACACAGACGCCCCCTGCTGGTATTTAACCCGAGTTGGATTTATACGCATAAAGGCGCAGTGCAGTAATGCTGCTTTCAAATGACATATTGCACATTCCACATTTGTATTAAGCTCTTCTAATGGCCTGGAAATACGAACTTAAAAAAACATGGAACACTTGTGCATTTAAAAAAATATATAAATATTATTATAGTCCAAAAATATACACATTTTTATTTATTTATTTATTT
>JACN01016602.1:0-10983 GCA_000787155.1 Scartelaos histophorus
GACTATAAAGCACACCTAAATATAAGCTGCATAAACAATTTTTTGACTACATTTTCTAACTGTACATATATAAGCTGCACCTGAATATAAGCCGCAGGTGTCCACGTCTTCAAGAACGTTTTCAAGTTTGCTCCGTCTGCTTTTATCGCCTCTGAAAGTGTTTGTCGTCTTTTTGCGTTGAGTCAGTTCGTCGCTGCCGTCGCCTCCGTCTCGACTCACTGATGCAGAGTTTACAGCAGCAGCTCTACGTCCTTCTTCAGATCCGTCGCCTTTAAATTAAAAGCTGCGTCATCTGCGTTTCTTTGTGTGTTTTCCATGAGTATTGTGTGAGCATGAAGCGTAAAATAACTGTTCAAAACCCAATCAATCGAGCGTCTTCCTCTGCACATCCCCCGTCTCTCCCCGTCTCTACTGCACATGTCTCCTGCACAAAGAGACGCTGTCGGGTCTTGGATCTCGTCGGAGTCTCGTAGGATTTCAGCAGATTTCAGACTCTCCCGGGGGCAGGTTATGGATCAGGTCTGAGTGGACGTTCGGCGACTGAAGTTTGAGACGTTTCTTCTCGTCGTTACGCCTCAGCTGCATTTAACGCACACGGGTAAGACGTGTCCTCCTCACTAATGTTCATTTAGCATCATCACTTATTTTATCACACAGGGATAAACTGTTTTAGCGCGGACGGCATCGCTCGCTAACGCTGCAACTACATTTTAACCCTAGATCCATGTGTTCACCACAAAGACAGAGACGTTTTCTGCACTCAGGCTGCATCACCTGTGCTAATAATCTGAGCCGCACTGTTATATAAGCCGCAGGGTTGCCGCACTGTTGTATATGCCGCAGGGTTCAACGTGCAAGAAAAAAGTAATGGTTTATAGTCTGGAAAGTGCGGTAACTAATTATTTTATATGCCAGATATGCATTTTGTTACAGAAGTGATAAGTACATTTGTGATCTTTACTTTAACATAAGATAAATATGGAATGCTATTGATTTTAAAAGCTAAAAATCACAATCTGCAAATACTAACCTTGATTTAAATCGACATCAGCTATAAAAACTGAAAAATATCTTTAAAACCATGCATTCTAACTAGGTAGGATTGCCGCTCCACAGCTCTGATCTGTAATTTGACTTGGTGCAGATAAAGAGGTTGTGAACTCTTTCGAATAAATTAAGAGAAGCAAAAATTGTCTTTCCTTTTACCCTATTATTCAATACTTGGGCATTTCTGGAAGCGTTTATGCTGTAAAAGTCACTTACCACTTGGTTTATGAAACTGGCCTTTAAGTTTTGAAAATGTTGAAGGGACCCAATCCTCCTACACTGAAAACGAGGAAGGACAGATTGATAAATGACGACAGGGTAAATAAAAAAAGATGAAGTATTGTGTCTCTTTCGAAATGGGTTTTTAAAGTGATTTTTATGTTAATTCTGGTAATGCACACCTCACAGTTTGTAGGTTTTTTTTTGCATGTAATATAAGAAACTGTTATGACTTTGAATAAATAAATACATTAAATACGTTACATTTCTGGTGGATGGTGGTGGATTATTGCTTTTCCACTATGGGATTCAACACCAGGCCATGTTACAGGTCAGATCTGTGAAGAGGCGCCTGCTCAAAGCTCAAAGTGACAATGTATATTTTTCAGAATGTTTTTGATCAACCTAAACCTGCAGATAGATAAATGCAAGACTGAGAAGTTTAATGCCAGAGTCTGGAAAATAAATAAAAATAAACCACATCTCCACAGATAAAACCAGATAGAGAGCCTAAATTTAAAGCAAAATGATTTTTTACTCTTAAGAACTTTAACATGTTTCAATTCATTCAAATAATCTTTGTTTTCATATCTCAAATCCTTGTTTATGTTTTTAGTTTGTAATTTTTATTTTTCAGTTTGTTCTATTATTTTCCATCTGTTTATATCATTGTAATGTACAGTAAATGTGTTTCTTCCTCCTTCTTCTTCTCCTCCTTCTTCTTCTTCTTCTCCTCCTTCTTCTTCTTCTTCTCCTTCTTCTTCTCTTTCTTCTCTTCTTCTTCCTTCTTCTTCTCTTTCTTCTTCTTCTTCTCCTCAATCTTCTCCTTCTTCTCTTCCTTCTTCTTCTTCTCCTCCTTCTTCTTCTTCTCCTCCTTCTTCTTCTTCTCCTCCTTCTTCTTCTTCTCCTCCTTCTTCTTCTTCTCCTTCTCCTCCTCCTTCTTCTCCTTCTCCTTCTTCTCCTCCTTCTTCTTCTCCTCCTTCTTCTCCTCCTTCTTCTCCTCCTCCTCCTTCTCAGTCTCCTTCTTCTCAGTCTCCTTCTTCTCCTCCTTCTTCTTCTTCTCCTTCTCCTCCTCCTTCTTCTCCTTCTCCTTCTTCTCCTCCTTCTTCTTCTCCTCCTTCTTCTCCGTCTCCTCCTCCTTCTCCTCCTTCTTCTCCATCTCCTCCTTCTTCTCCTCCTCCTCCTCCTTCGCCTCCTCCTCCTCGTCCTCATCCTTCTTTTTTTTAGATAAATCAGGTATTGTTGAAGGAGTTAGAAGGGAGCAAGTCTGTTTTTGTGTGTGTATTTTGTATTTTGTAATGTAAACTTGTTTGCATGTTTCAGTAATATAGGGATCTCTCCTGTGCCCTATTTAAACCCTGCTTATAGGTACCTGCAAGATTCTATCCAATCCTCCACAAATCTACATGTTCCCACACTACAACTCTCTATAAATATACAGATTATGTTATTATAGCGCTCTGAAGGGGGACAGACTTAGCACAGAGAGTTCTAAGTATTTTTGAGCAATAAAACCACCTGTGATTGCATAGATGTAGCATAGATCTGCTCAATGTCACACTGAGGAACAGTCGAAGCAGAGCAATGACGTGTCCGAACAAACAGGAAAGTTACATAATGCACTTTAATATCTCCCACACTGTGTATCCATCCACACTCTGTCCCGTCACCCCGCACTATTTGCCATTATTCGCGTGTAAATAAATGGCTTTTTTCCACGTCGGGCTGGCAGAATTGATTCGCTTGCTCAAACAATTTGTACTTGCTCAGCACTGGCTAAATGACTCTGCCATCATTGATCCATTGACACGGCGCGTCATCTCGGATTTACTTGATTCGCCTTCTCCCTTCGTCATTGTGAGACTTTGCCCTCTGAGTGTTCACGGAGATAATAGCAGTTTTACCAAGCTTCGGATAGCCTTGAACAACTTTTGCTAGGGCTGTAGTCGACTCAAAAAAAAAATTGAGTTGTCAAAAATATCGGAAAATGAGATACTTGTCGACGCTGAAATCAGTATCGAAACTAGATTTGAGCAGGTATTTATACTAAAAAAGTCAAATTTTCACAAGACAGAAGTGAACCTTTCCTAAATAGCTTTATAACAATTTTGAGCGGTGTCAGAACTAGCATACAGGAAGGTCTCCACTGTGTTTTTAAACTCCATACACCTTCACTAGACTCAAACTAATAATGAAGGGTTATTGATACATGTGTGAATGAAACAAAACACAACTTCAAGATGTTTTTGATGAAGTAACAACATTATAACAAGGCTAAAACTTGAGAAGAATCTTTTGTTTACCTCAAAATGACTAGTTATTAAGTCCTTGATGAATACCATAAAAATCCCAAACTTGTCACAAACCTGTCAACAGACATTATTCGTAAATTACAAAACAAAGGCGGATTTGAGCATTTCTGAACATTAACGAGGATGTTTTATTGTTAACTGAGCGATCGTGTCTCTCTGAACAGCAAGTATTACTCAAGTTTTAAACAATCACACAGTTATTGCATCAGCTCTCTCATGTGTGAGAATTATTACTTGCAGACCAACATGTAGATCACAGAAGTGATGCGAAAAAAATCTCTTGCGACCCACCCGAGAGTCATGATCCAGTCTTTGGGAAACAATGACATAGAGCACATGTGGCAAGGCCTTTTTATGTGGCCCACAAGGTCTAAAAGATCTAATTTATTATTATGTTGTGACTCTGCGCCGCTACTACATCCCCCACAGTGTGAAGCAGTTGTTTCCCGCGAAGTGGCTGCATCCTGCTACTATAGTGCCGTAACTGAGAAAACTCCTAGAAAATCTCCCCAAAATGAAAAATAAAATAAAAAAAAATAAATGATAAATTTCAAGTCTTAGTCTGTCTCATTTGAGATGTTAGTTCAACAAGAATTGCCAAAATGAATGACCTGCAAAATGAGATGACACCCTGTATAATATTCTAAACTCAAATAAAGATGAAATGAAAAATCAAATACAGACTCTCATTTGTAACGTACAGATATTACAGTTACAGTTAAAGTCTTAACTTTACAACTGGCCCTTTGATGATGATCCTGATCCACATGTGGCCCTTGCTGAAAATGAGTTTAACACTGAAATAGAGGATGGGGCATTTGCTTATTAACCATTTGTTGTGTCATCAGATAATACTATACTAAAATCTTATAATATATATGATAATAATAAGTCTAAAAGGCGCATTGTGTAACTTTTCGGTAGGGGATCAATCACCTTCTTGTTATCTCCGCCAAGGAGATTATGTGATCGAGTCTGTTTATTTATTTATTTATTTGTCTGTGGACAGGATTTCTCGGAAAGTACTGGACAGATCTGCATGAAATTGTTACCAGGGGTAGATCTTGGCCCAAGGACCACTCCATTAAATTTATTTTGGTGATGATCTGGATCCGGACCAGGAATCTGGATCTGGATATACAATCTTAATGAGATTTCTCAGAAACTACTGGCCAGATCTTCATTAAATTGTCACCAGAGGTAGATCTTGGTGCAGGGACGACTCCGTAAAATATTGGTGATGATCCGGATCCAGATCTGGATTCTGTGTCCACGTCATCCCTTGTTGGAGATCAGAAATCTCGGATTGCTCTTGTTTTTATGAATAAGTCATCGCTCTGCCTGAAATGTTCTACAGTGTGAAATTAAAAAGGTCAACCTTACATTTATTCAATCATTGGTGGTTTTAAAGCTCAAAATATCTGGAAAAACAGACATTCTGACTGTGAGCAGGGTCGACTCTACACAGATCTGGCCTGTGACTTGGTCTGGTTGGGTCTCCATGAGTATAGAAAGGTTTAATGCCGCACTGTGAAACATTCCAGACAAAGCAATAACATCTCCAAGAAGAAAAGCATGTGACAGACACTCCACCTGAAAAGTTACACGGTGCATCTTTAACACTTTCTTGGTTGAATCTGCAGCACATTAAGGTTGGCTTCATTAGAAATCTTCTAAGCCTTTCATCCATTATTGCTCTCATCAGATGATCACACAGTTACTTGTTGTCAGCCTGACAGCAACTCTCAAAGGGGGACAATATTCTGCTATTTGCTTTTTAATATCACTCCCTCCTCCAATATCTCACTGCTCAAAACTACAAACGTTACTTGACAGATTAAGGCGAATTAAAGCAGTCGAAATGGTCTTTTTTAGCTAAATAATTCTGCAAGACTGATGAAATATAGAGTGCGAACAGTAAGATAACTTTTATTACTATAACTAGGTCCTTGATCATAGCAAACGCTTTTGATCATTTGGGTTTCTCTATATATTAAATAATTTTCATAAAGTAGCAAATAATATAACTTCAGGTTGATCCTAAAAACCTGATGAAATTTAATTAGGGCTATTCAAAAGTAACACGTTAAATAAAATGAAGCAAAAAGTTAAATAAAATGTTTCATGGTACAACATTAAACATTATGGATGTTTCTATTGCTCAAAAATACAATAATTCCTTTTGTTAATGGGGCGACTCTCCACAGATCTGACTTGTAATGAAGTGTATTGCTGTAACCTGCTTGTCTCTCTTGTCATATACAGGTTTAATCTATACTGTGGAACATTCGATAACATTTCCTTGGCAACAAACATGTGGCAGATAATCGTAAAAGAAGTGTTAAGCAGCACACCTTTAATTTAACAATATTTTTAAAGATCTATTGCTAAAAAATGAGCCTTTTTGATTGTAATTGTGGTATTGTACTTAACTGTGCACATTAGCGCCTGACAGCCACACTGTTAGCATCACTACTTCCTGTCCAATTGTTTAATTATGGGTTTCTTGCTGACTTAACAATATTTTTAAAGAAAGTATTATTATTTTGTACATAAAAATTACAACCTATAGCTAAAAAAAAAATTGCCTTTTTGATTGTAATTGTGGTATTGTACTTAAATGTGCACATTAGCGCCTGACAGCCACACTGTTAGCATCACTACTTCCTGTCCAATGGTTTATTTATGGGTTTCTTGCTAACTTGCGCTAAAATAAATATGTTTTTAAAAATAGGGCAGAGAATTGAAAGTTGCATGTGGATGTGGCTGACAATATGTTAAAAAAATAAAATTAATTCTTAAGCGGAGGACTCTTCTGCTTTTAGACAAGCAGAGAATGAATAAATAAATATTAAAACACCACAAATTGAAGTATCCTAGACATAAAAATAACTGGGTAGGTTTTACATTACTTTAATTTATTTTATTCATTTATATTTTTGGTTTATTTTTTGTTTTAGAATATAAAAGTGACGTCTCAATTCTCTTTCCTCGCTTCCTCCTCCCTGATTTCTCTCCCCGATCCTCCATTTTCCAGCTGTCAATCAAATGTGTCATATTAAGTGGCGTCCCCAGGAAAACCGTGGAAAGAAAGAGTAAACATGAGGGAGGCTTCAAAAGGCACACGACAGATAAAAGAGTCAAACTTTATTGGTCTCTGCGAGGAGTTTATATCGTCTTTTCGCTCTTTGTCTCCTCTGTGGGCGGGACTTCCTCTCCCATTTCCTGCCGAATCGAGGAAACAAGGAGAAGGAAGCGGAGAAAGAGAAATGAGATGTGGTCGTAGTGAGCGCTGGCGTTTCCGTGCAGAGAGCCTATTAATTAGTACTGAAAAATCGAAATTTTTGTATCGTGACTACATTTACTAGAACAAACTACGTCCCATTTATTCCAGTCTTGTCCATTAACAGATCTAACTTTGAGCAATTTCCTATGAATTCATTAAAATCTGTAATGAATTTGGAAATAGTTCTGCGCATTAGCCAATGTCATCGCACTTGGAGAAGATTCTACGAGGCCTAAACTCTGGCAGCAAAAGCAAAGACTGGCAATTTATCAAAAGTGAACATTCTGAATCTCTAATCTCACTCATTATTTCAATTATGCTCCAGGGAAAAGTGTGCTCTCCAATAATAGTATTCACAAATATCAAATATGTATGCTTTTTTTTTTTTCTTTAACTCTAACTATCACAAAAGTTTAATTATCAGAATGTCATGTCAGTTTGAGTTATTATATATGTTTTATAATTATTTTACCATTATTTATGCCGTTTTCTGATCTAACTTATGTTATTTTCATCAAAAACATACCTGGAGTTGTGTTTTGTTCCATTCACACAAACTTAAACACAAAAACGATGCATATTTAGGCTGAGTTCTTCTCTCAGACAGAAAACACTCTGTTCCACCTTGTGATGTCATGAGCTAATACAGGAAGTGCTGTGTTTTTAAACTCCATACGCCTTCTCAGCCTTGGATTTCAGCCTTGGAACTGCCAATCTCTGCTATACAAAAGTACAAATATGTGTGAATGAAACAAAACACATTAGTTTTAGCCTAGTTTACCCTGGTCTTGTAATTACAAAGCTAAACAGAGATAGTTTCCTGAGTTAGTCGGTATTAGGGTGGTCAAAAGTCTCATTTGAGTGTCAATACTAAAACAGTCACATCAACAGGACAGAACAGCTTTAGAATGATGTTTATCTGACAAGTATTTGTCCATGGACCATTATGGAAACTACCTGGACCACTAAGGGACTATACAGATATCAAACCACATGGTAATACAAGAGCAATCTGAGATTTCTGATCTTAGCCAAGGGATGACATGGACACAGAATCCAGATCTGGATCCGGATCGTCACCAAAATTTTACAGAGTCGTCCCTGCACCAAGATCTACATCTGGTGACAATTTCATGAAGATCCGGCCAATAGTTTCTGAGAAACCTCACTAAGATTGTAGATCCAGATCCAGATTCCAGGTCCAGATCCGGACCATCACCAAACAGATTCCAGGTCCAGATCCGGACCATCACCAAAATTTAATGGAGTCATCCTTGGGCCAAGAGCTACCTCTGGTAAATATTTCATGAAGATCTGTCCAGTAGTTTTAAAGAAATCGTGTCCACAGACAAATAAATAAATAAATAAATAAACCAACTCGATCGCATAATCTCCTTGGCGGAGATAATAATAGAAACTATGGATAAATGTTAGAAAACACAGTCTCTTGTCTAAACAAAGACTGTTTTTAATTTTTCATTGTATTATTATGGAGTCATTATTGAAATCAAAATTGACACTTGTCCTTACAAAGACAAACACGTCGTGGTCCAATGTTAGACCCAAGTTAGTCCAGATTTATTTTCTATTGGAACTTGAAAAGTCCAGTGTTACGATGATGGTTTTATAGTTTAGTAACATTTGTAAGAGGTCCGAGAGCCCTCAGGCCAATGTTCTTTATAATAAACCAAGTTAGTAGTAAATCTATCAAATTTGCTGATGTTGCAAACTCCAACAGAGCAAAACTGCTGATCGAGGTGACTTATTTAATGGCATTTTTTTTATTTCGACAAACAGTTAAAGACACAAACACCACTTACCGACACTTTACGTCCACAGTATCTATACAGAAATTCTATCTTCTGATCATAATTGGATAATTGTTTTTAGCTTTTACAATTTCAGATCGTCCGCTTTGAGTAATTTACAGGTGCTTTGTGTTTTCTTGTGAAGGCTCGGCAACACAATGATGTCTTTAGGGAGAAAAACAGGTGGCAAAGTGATGTTCTACAAATTATTCCACCATAAATTTGTCTATTTGCACCAGGACAGATCTGAGGAGAAGCAACCCCACCCACAAATATCGATACGGCAATATATCATGAAAGCCTTCTTGGGAATAATATCGATACAGAGGTGCTTAACATGATAAAACATTGTAAATTGCACTTATTAACCAACTCTGTACTGTATTAGAGCTGAATCTGCAGGGCTGGAAAGGTGAAATATTCAAAAAGGACAATTAATGGCCCTGTGGATATGACATTTCAATACGATTTTCTATTCTACATCAACAAAACATTAATTGACTGGTTTTAAAGGTCGTATATTGACTGTCATGATATCGAAGACGACTCCATTTATGTTTGTGAGGCATAACAAAGATCAGAACTAGTTTAATATGGGTCTTTAAAGGGAAATCTATGTATCAGGACACGTGTTTTTGCACTGTGAGGTACTTGGCAAACACAGCCCTAACACAAATGCATGTTTTTCAAGGTCAAAACTCATTCCAGACAAAACAATAAAATCCGAGGAGACAAACATGTGGCAGACCTTCGGCATGAAGAGTTACACAGCGGCCCTTTAAAGACAAATCAAACATGCCTCCCTCCCTTTGTCTGCCTTTGTCTCCCTTTCCCCCGAAGACCACATCACTTACCATTAGCCGGGCTCTATAGCGCACACGGGCTCTGTAGCATTGTCGTATGAAATATTCATCCGTGTTTATCTGGTGCCCACAGTGCGCGGACAGACGGCAGAATAAATATGTGTTTATATCTATTCCATAACCACTCAAGGATTGTTGTGCAGTGCCTGAGGGGGACAGAGCACTGAGGAGGTGTTGTGCTCACCTGGGTGAATAAAACATGAGCGCGCAGAAGGACACTGCCACTCTATCAGCTCTTATGACCCGCTTTGGACCAGCCACAATCACAACATGTCCTCGAGCATTCCAGCCACACGACGGCTTCACACGGGGTCCACGCCGGGCCCGGCAATTATCCCAATTTGAGGTTTAGGGATTGAGATTCAGTCATGTCTTATTGTCTGTTATATACTGGGGAAGCTGGGGGTATTTTAATTGACAGGTCTACAGACATTCCTCTGTCAATAAAAGAATGTGGTTTGGAGCAGAGTTCAGAGTTTGCCTTTTTGTTTATGCTTGTGAAATCAATACGGTTATTTTTGTGAAGACAGAAATCAAATCATTTTATTTCTGACATTACTGCCCAGAACTAGGCCTATGGTCCAAAACAGGGTCAAACTATCCAGAGGGCGAGGGGCAGATGTCTTATAAGATGCATTTTTCTTGAGCATAGATATAACAAACTCATCCACAATCCTGTTATACAAACTGGATAAGACAGCAGTAGTCACTTTTTCTGCACTTTTTCTCTTTATGGTGTTCAATTAAAACTACGTATGATCTTAAAGCAGATGCCCTATTGGCCTCTGCTGGAGATTTAAAGCCGAAAGCTGATATGCTAAAAGCGTAAATGTAAAAGTCTATCTCTAGTCCAAATTAAACCAGTTCTAAAGTGCCCCTGACATACTGGTCACTGCACACCAGAAAAAAAGGAGAAGCTATCGTTTTGTACAAAAGATTTCAAAACAAAACTGTACAAATGTCTGAGCTCTAGTACGAGACTGACCGATGAAGTTGAGGTAGCCCTCCCCTCCCAGGCCGTGCGTGAGCAGGCGGATCATCTTGTGCAGTTGGATGCCTCGGTCGATGATGGGGTTCATGGGGATGAGGGAGCTCATGCTGGTGTACATCTCTTTGTCCATAAGCCAGAAGGCCAGGGTCTTGTCCCCAACCAGCGCCTGCCACAAGGGTCAGTGTCAGCTCACTGTACTTACACCAGATACAGACAAAATGAATAGACAACTACTCTGCAGGTTTTAGGCTGTCGTCATTTTTAAATCATAGCTGGAGGGTATTTCTAACTCTAAATAGCAGTTTAATGTAGTTAGTTTGCATAGTTACTAATTCATTGATGATTTATTTATTTTATTAACTGTATTATTGTTTAAAATTCCACTTACCCTCCTTTTAGCTCAGCAAAGATTGGAATAATCAAGATAATCAAATAAAATTAATAAAATAAAAATAAA
>JACN01110224.1:0-12606 GCA_000787155.1 Scartelaos histophorus
GTGATGAGGAAACAGTATTATAACATATTTATTTTATTTGTTTGTGCTTATTCTTAGGTTTAGGACACTTTATACTATGCAATGAAGTACAGTAAGTCATGGGTAGTGGCAAAATGAATGACTTTCCACAGGTACATGTTATTATTGTGTTCTTCTCACGCTGTACTTGTACTCTGTGTACCTCTTGAAATGGGGTGAACACATTTTAGTTTTTGTGCATTAAGTATTTTTTGGATAGCACCAGTGGAGCTACTTGAAGAAAGGAGCCAGCAGATCCGAGAGGGTTCGCAGATTAAAAGCCTGTCGGTCGTGGAGTCTAGACCGGTCCATGCAGTGCTTTTAAAACCAATAAAGGAGTTTTCTAATCGATGCACTAACCAATGGGGAGCTCGTGTAAATAGCCATCGAGCTACAGCAGTTTTGAATAAGCTTTGTTTGATCGAGGCGCAGAGAAAAGCCGCGCTGGAATTTGGAGATACGGTGTCAAGTGAGGGTCAAACAAGTGTAATAGCTTAATTTCCAGTAAAAAAGAAAGTGTGTGTGAGTTAATTTTGACACTGCTTAGTGAATGGGAGTTTCTGTAATCGATGTCCTCTAAATATTATATAGTTACCACATTTACAGCTGATGTCATGGCCTTAAAACTGTGTAAGGAAGTGAACTATGGGAGTGTGACGTCTCCAGTCAAATGAAGCTCATGGCGGCTGCAGTTATGGGGCGAATTTGGAGCCAAGTTCCACATTAGGAATATAAATAAATTTACAGACAAAATAATGAAATAAAAACCTCATGTAGAGCAGGTTAATATCAGCTCAGTGCAGCAGTTACAGGGAGAGGGACCGTTTTTTTATTGTTGGTGTTAGTTAATGATACAAATATTACAAGGTAGAGTTATGAAACACTTCTAACTGCATATTAATAAACAGATAAATAAAGATAAATAAAAAGATAATGTCTAGTGAAATATTTATGAAAAAATGTTGATGGTTAAAATGTTTTAAATGCAGCCATACAGATGAAACACTAGTACAAACAATGAATTCACTAATTAGAAGTTAGGGATAAATATATGATCCATAAGCTGCTGTTTTAACTTTTGACACCACTTTCCACTTAACTTTCCAAATATCCATTGCTTATTTGAAAGAGGATTTCTCTTAGAAAAGCTTCTGGATGGACACTGAGGCTCCACCTACAGCCTCTTGGCTCAGATGCATAAGTGCTAACATCTCTGACACTGTGTTTTTCAGACTTGAAATTCATGACCTTACTAATTCCCAACCTCTGACCATTGCCTTGTCTGCAACCAACTGTTAATGTACCGGTATTGATCTGCTTCCTTATCAAACCGCCACAAATGGAGCCTGCTTAATTTTTAATTAGCCACTACACTTGTATTTATGACACAGGTCAGTTAATAAAGGAGTGCAAAGTTACAGAGTCATTCTTATAATGCACAGGTTTTTTTCATTTCCTTCCTGAGGTTGCACCACAGATTATTATATGAATATTTGAGCTCTCAGAGTTGACCAGTTTGACATCACATATCTTAAAAGTGCACGATGTAACTTCTCTGACTTCTCTCTTTAGAGATGTTATTGCTTTGTCTTGAAAGTTAAACAGTATTAATTTTAACTTATCTATTCAATATTCTATTCAATTAAGTGTTTGTATAACTTGAAAAATACATTGCAGATGAATCCTTACTGCATTCCCCCACACACCTGATCTGTAACTTAACCTGCTGCTTTTCTTCATGGATACAGACAACTTTAAGATAAAGAAGTTATATCTTTGTATATAATGTTCCCCTATAGAGCCTTTATATAGTGGAACACTGTATGCAAAGCTATAACTTTTTTACTACAGAAAGGGCACAGCACATGCTGAACATCGGCATGAGTTTTGAATCATCACTGTAGTTATTGACTGCATTTCTTATAGCCTCAAGGATGGGACTAACTCAACATCCGATCAAGCTTAAATCCAAATTTCCCCAGAGCTTTTCAACTGGCCACTGCAAATGCTCTGCTCTATCAAGTTTGTGAGTGAATAATGTAGCATGGTGCTGATACATATATGAGGTGCTACGGTGCACCTCCTACATTCTCACATCATGAAAGAGCCTCAGGGAAGCCTCCAAAGCCAAGTCCCTACACACCACGAGCAGTCAATCAAACCATTCACCTTGGTCTGATCCTCATACCTCGGATTATTGACTAGTTCAACTGGCTTTATGAATAAAACAAGCAACAAATATGTTTATCTCATGTGTCCATTAAAGCAAGGTTGAATAATTTGTGTATTTCTTAAACTTAAACAAGGTCTGAGAAGCAGATCGACACAAATGTAATTGTGCAGTGTCACAAGTTCAGCTCACGTGAGACATAAGATGGAGAAGTATTATCGATTATTTCCAAGCAGAGAACTGAATTCAAAGAGCAACTATTTTTACTACAACTACCTACACGTTCAAGTTCAAATGATTGAATATGTTCCCCATTCCCAATAAAATAATAAAACCTACATTTGAAATCAATGCTGTATGAATTATACATGTAGAACCAGGAATCACTGCACTGGATCATGATTTTATAATATGAGATTTCTAAGTGGTACTTTTGAAAACATTTGGACATGTTTTAAGTATAAAGGTCATTTGTTTGTGCAGAATCTGTGAGCTTTAAGTATTTTAATACCTGGAGTTTCATTCACAAATGCTTCATTATTATAGTTTGTCTACATCTCCAAAGCTCAGAACGCTCTGTTCCACCTTGTAATGCAACATAGTGGTAGTTTTCAAGTTAACAGCCAGAAACTCATCAGTTCAACAGAAACTGGAAATTCAACATCTGAAATTATCCAAATTAATTAATAATTATTAATCCTCGCATTTATATAGCACCTTTCAAGATGCTTTCAAAGTGCTTTACAGTTCATTCTTCATTCACTCCACACTCACCATCACTCATGCACACACCACTTCCATACTAGGCAATGTGGGTGAAGTGCCTTGCCTAAGGACACAACAACAGTTTTTGCCACTATCGCCCCACTGTGGCTCCTGGAATTCCCAGTGTTCTCCATCCAAGTACTAACCAGGCCTGGTCCTGCTGAGCTTCTGAGATCTGATGAGATCAGGCTCAGTGTGGCCACAAATGCTTCAAGTGAAGGTGTGTGGAGTTTTAAAACACAGTATAAGAGAGCTCAACCTAAATATTAAGAATTTGAGTGTTTAACATGTGCAAATGAAACAAAACAGAACTCCAGGTATGTTTTTGATGAGGAAATAACATTATAGATCAGAAAATAGTAGATAGACCAAAGATCTGTCCTTTAAAGAGTTTTAGAACAAGTGTTTGACTCATACTTGAACTTTAAAATAGTTAAATTTGCTTTTGGTGTAGTTTTTCCAGTATCAACCCTCTTTGAAGTCCAGTGTATTCTGGGTGAAGAAATTCATAATGAAGGGGCCATTTTGGAGTGTTAGGTTCAGCTCATTCCACAGGCTAAAAATAAAGTACCATAATGAGGCCAGACGAACCACACTTAGGCAAAGCAGGAAGTGATTCAATTAGACTCTTTTATGTTTTTAGAAGGTGTGATGGTGCGATATCACAGTTCACAGTGCAGTGGTGTTGGAAATATGGCCAATGAGTTTTAGGAGCCTTTACTTTGACCATAAATATTATCTAAGGTTTACATATAAGGTGAGCAAAACAGTGAGTAATGAATGGGCCAGACTCTTATATTCTGACTGTTTTACATTTAATGTTGTGGAGTAAAATCAGAGAAATGTAAAAGGGCCCATGTTATGTTATTTTCTGATCTATAATGTTGTTTCCTCATTAAAACTACCTGGAGTTCTGTTTTGTTTTATTCACATGGATTCATGGATATTTAGGCTGAGACCCTTATAGACCCTTGTATAAAAAAGTGGATTAAGCAAGTACAAGTCTACAAGTATAAGTGTAGTAAGTATTTTATTCATAAAAGTGCTTTACAGATCATCAATATATATACTCTCTCTATACCCGGCAGTGTTAAGGTGCTATTGTAGCCACAGCCAAAGACTGACAGTCAGGGCTCCACCGGTCCCTCCGACCGCCACCATCATTCACACACCACTTTTATACTGGGCAATGTGGGTGAAGTGCCTTGCCTAAGGACACAACAAGACTTTTAGTGGCTGGTGTCCCGCTATGGCACCAAGAATTCCAAGTGGTCTCCCACCCGAGTACTAACCAGGCCTGGAGCTGCTGAGCTTCAGGGATCTGATGGGATCAGGCTTTGACAAGCCGGTATAGTGACGTCACTTAAAGTGTTCAGCTCCACTCAAATGAAGCTCTCCAGCATTTAGTAACATTTAACATTTACAGGCTCGAATTTGGAGCCATATTATGAATAGGAATTTTTTATTTTATAGGATCATGTAGAGCAGGTTAATATGAACATTTAACGACAAGATTCACAGAAGCCGTTACACAGAAAAGGGAAACAATATTCCAACAGTAAATAGGAGCCAGGGTCAGTAGGAGCTGGGAGGACCTGGGCTCCAACTTCTATTGTTAACGTGGCGAGTAGCGCGTCAGCTGTGTTCATTTAAATATAGTCTATGGCTCCACTTTGTGATGCTGTAATATAGGAGTGTTTTTTAACACCTTACACCTCAACTCAAATCACTTGGATAATTTCCGGCCTGAAATTTTCAATCTCTACAGAACAAAAGATAAAAAGGTAGTAGCTGTTAACTTGAAAACTACCTCTTCATCACAAGGTGAAACAGCATTTTGAGCTAATAATAAAGGTTTATTCAAACATTTGTGAATGAAACAAAACATAACTCTAGGTATTTTTTAATCACAATAGTCAATTTTGTGTAATATAGGACCTTTAACTCATATAAACCATGTTTGTAGACCTATCCTTAACCACTTTTATAACGCTAACCTTACATAACTCATGTCCTAACCTAAATTATAACCCTCCTTTTAAACTTCATCCCTTTGAATGACCATGATCGATCACATGAGTCCGTCCCTCTGGAGCTTACTGTCTGCCATTAACCTTCTTGAAGAGGTCCTCCATGATGTTTTTATGCTTCACAGGAGAAACTATGTGACAACTTTGTTATACCAATTGGTCAGTATAACACACTTCTCTCCAGTCCGCTGTGCATCGTAACAACTCACTAAAAGAAGCAGATCAGACAAGGCTTTAATAGTCTTGGGGTTTAGTACAACTTATCAACCACAATAAAGTTTTAGGGATCAGAGCAGAGTTTTAGAGATGCTTTTTTAGTCTTTCACTTTTTGCAACTTGGCAACTTTTGGTCTAGGACAGTGTTACACCAAATGCCATCCCCAGAAAAAAAATAAAAATAAAAAAAAAACTGTCTAGTGCTTACTATGCTCACTAATAATCAGTGACACAGGACGGACATGCAGGGTTATTTGCAGCTCACAGAACTTACTCGCAACCTACTTGGGGTGAAGTGGCAGGGCTAACCACTCTGCCACTGTACAGTTTACCTATGTCAACAGAAAAAGTCTATTTTTGTCTCTGTTTTTATATCATTGATTGCCTTTGATTTTCACTCCATCAATTTGTGCAAGGAGCTCCTGAAGCTGCAAATGAAAGTTTAGGCAGTCTCCCTGAAAAGCCGGCTCCAGTGTGACACCTCACAAGGGCCATAATGACCCAGTGGATAATTGGCCTGGCACATGCTGTGGGCCCTGAATGCCAATCAGAACTGCTAATCAACACATGGCCATGTTCAAAGTCTGAAGACCCACATCTGAAAGGAAATGTTTTGGCAGTTTGGTGAAGTATTTGGGTGAAAATACAAAGTCTATAAAGCAGTATTCAAAGGGAATCTTCAAACTGAGATCTATTTCAATTTGGAAAAATTCAAATATTAATATGCAAATGTGGATTTCACATTTTAAGAAAGTATTGCAGCTTACTGGTATTTAATGCTGCATATCATTAGCATGCTAGTAAATAGTAAATCACAAAGTGTAGAGTCTTATCCTCTAAAATGTTCAACTTTGAGTTTTCAGCAGATGTACTGCATCAATGTTCAACAAAACTCAAAAACTAAATCTTACACACATCAGTCCTTGCATAAAGTTAATTCATTATGAGCAACATTTTGAAAACACAGAAAATAATCCAAAACTTATCTTTGTTTTTTAATTTATTTCACTGAATTATTTGGAGACAATACAGTGTTAAAAATTGCTGTTGAATTTGATATTTCAAAATAAAATACTTCAAAATAAAAGCAACATTAAAACAAGCTGTAACATATAAAACCGGCGTCTGCAGAATTGGGCTTTCCCTGACTTTCCTACACTCATTTGAATCTAAAGATGAGGTGATCTAAAGTATTGTATATCTTCTCTCATAGCTGACATTTGAGAGGCTCAGCGGCGCTCCTCACAACCCACAGAACAATGAGTGACACACAGTTTGATAAAAGCACAAACCCAGCATGGCAAGATTAGACTTTCAAGCTGCCAAAAGTGCACATCTCCTTTTAAGAAGTGGATTTTCTGACGGCGTGCCTCCTCTCCTCACTGTAATTTGCAGCTTCTCAATTGCTTTATACTTTTTTTCCCCCCCTTAATCGTCCCATGCCACATTTGAATTACATACCACTTTTCAGGCAGTGAGCAGAGAAAGGTCAAACATCCCCTCCTGTCCTGAGCCTCTTCTGGAGCCGTTTGAAATTGAATGAGTTTTGTTCAGTCCTTGTGCCAGATCTTGGTGTTGTGGCTCCTCCATGTGTTTTCATATTGCTCAAGTCTGTTCCTCTCAAACAGTGGGATGTTCTGCTTTAGTCTTGGTCTGCTCCTTGCAAAATCTGGTTTATTTTTTTGAGCTTGAGATTTGAGCCTGACTATACTAGACTTGTGTGTATAATACTAGACTTGTGTGTATAATACTAGACTTGTGTGTATAATACTAGACTTGTGTGTATAATACTGGGTTTGCTGTGATTTAGTTTACTTTTAGTTTATAACTTGTTCAAATGTAAAGTCACCCGCTGTAGGCCTGGACAATTAATCAGATTAATTAGATTCATTTTAGATTTGATTTTACCATGGACCTTGTTTGGTACCTATTTGTCTGCTTACAGGTGTTTTCCTTGGCCTGCGATGTCCCACAGTGTGCCATTAAACTTGTATCTCAACATGCAGACAAGCTGGTCAAGTGATCAGATCAGTGGAGAGTCAGACTGGAAAATCATGTCATGAAATGGATTAAAGATGAACACTTCTAATGTCAAACTGTGGAACCATTGGACCAGTTTTTTGTTTAGACAAACTAAAATCAAATCAAAACTTGATTTGATGATATTTGAAGTAGTATCACCCAGTCTTGCACTTGCATTTTTAAGCAAAACCAATTCTAGTTGTAATTATGAACCCAGAAGAGGCATTTCTTTGTGACACGGGAGATAAGAGTGGAAAACGCCCGGAGCCTTTGCATCAAATAAAGGTCAAACTTCAGCACAACACATTGGGTCACACATGAACTAAACAGCACCATTTACATCAAGGCCCCGGCTAATTAGTCTCAGAGCTGCTCCACAGCACAAGAAAGTGTCTGCAAACCATATGTTAAGATGACCCAGACCACTGGAGGTGTGGGGTTTTTGTTTGTTTTTGTTTTAGTTGATGATTTAATATTACTTGGTCAGTCCAGCTGGCTAAATGTATTTAATAGAACAGAAAGGACATTTGTATAACCTGGCACCCAAAAACACCAAAACAAACATGGCAATGCCAACAGACATATTTGCACCTATTTTAGCAGAAACAGACTATTTTGTTTTTGCAAAGCCTTCAGAGGCGACGGCTTTGTGCAAACTACATTTGGACAGGACACACCTCTGTGCTCGTGTTCATTCATCTGCTTAAATACCATTTGTTAATTGTGTAAACTGCAAACATATATAGTGTATGTTAGCATTAGCATTAGCATTAGCATTAGCATAGTAAACTATAAGTAAAGAACAGAACAGGTTATTTACTGTAACCACATTCAGACAAAGGACTTGAACAAATAAGAAAAAAGCAAAAACCTGTTAATTAGAGAATAAATGGTAGGAAGCCCTTGTTGCTCTAATTACACCAACACAAAATTAGAGCCATTTCTCTAAAGTTTACTGCTCGTTCCTTTAGTTTTATTCACTTCTGCCATTAACAATGAAAGGTCCTTGGTGGATGGACAAAGAAATGTCAAACTAAGAGAGAGATTATGTTGAGTTATAAACTTGACCTTGTTTCTTTCTCTTTATTATTGCATATCTGAACTGTGTTATACTTTATTCTATAGTATACATATTCTTCATATAAAAACATAACAATATGTCTCTGTATGTTTGTGGCCTTGTGTTTAATATATATCAATCCTGGGTATAAATTTATAATTTGAATAACAATAACAACTATAGCTGCAAGCGGCGATGATCAGCCCTGACACTCTATGCTATCGTGGCCTATCACTCCCCTTTATTCTGGGCCAGTTTGGCCGTGATGCGCCGTCACATACAAACTATTATTTTTAGGGGCAGTGTTATTTTGTTCATTATAATTTTTAAGTGTCTCTCAACTTTTAACCAGCTGGGGACTCTAATGTGCCTTTATAAAATGTGCCCGCATTTTAGCCTGTGCTTGTTTTAAAAGTTTCATAAATGAAAATGTGGCAGAATTAGACGTCTACATAGTATTCAAATTGTGTCAATTTGAGATCTTCTTATATTAATCTGTTCAGGGTCAGGGTTTCCACCAATAATTAAAGAAGAAGTTAGAAGTTTGATGGCAAAAACAAACTTTCAGCCATTGTCACAAAGAAAACATTTGATCTTTTAAAACTATTTTAACAACTTTAATGTCCCACTTGTCAAGATGATACAGAATGACTCTGGTAAAGCTGGATCAAAAACCCTAGGACGAGTTTGTTAAAGTACGAGAACAGGAAGTCGCGCCTTTGGTGCCAGGTCACACAGTCACTTCAATATGGCCAACTTCCTGTTGGTTGCCTTGCAACAATATATATATTTGTTTTTGGTTTTTGTTTGGAACAACAAGATCTATCCTCCACAGGAATTTTGTTTGTCAACAACAAAGTTTATTTTTCGGGTATAGCCATAGGTGCAATGTATTTTGATTTTACAGGAGTATTTGTAAATTTCTATTTTGGCGTTCTTGAATTTTGTGCAAAAGTTGGCAAAAGTAGTTGCGTCCAGTAATGCATCTGTGGGGTCCATTGTCCTTTGTCAATGCACATTTTTTGAGTTTACTGAGGTTAACAATTACAGTTATGTGAACAGTTACAATAAGGCCGCTATCGTGACCAGGGGCAGTGCCACTCTGCCATGTCAGTGGGCACCAGTCGGTGACATGAGTGACACTATGTTTGGAACATGGAGAGTGCTTTGTGCTGCTGAACAATCACAATAGGCCCTACGCCAACCATCGCTCTCAGGCCTTATAATAATAAACTCATAGACTCTTATTCATACCTGGAATTTAGACTTAGGTGGTGGGCTAATTGCATTCATGGCTGTCAGAGCCAGGGCCCTCTTCACTTTTGCTGCAGGGGAACAAGCTTCAAATATTGAGATCACTGCCCTTGTGATAACAAACAGTTGTCATTTGTGTTCAACAAATGAGACACAAAATACAAAATGGTGGTCTATAAAATGGCTACAGTCTGTTGAATTAGTTTTACCGCATGCTGCTCTTATATGTCGTGCTGCCTGTAATGGGGCTGGCATAGAGCACCATGTGAGCGTCCACTTGAAGAGCGTGTGAGCTGTGTCCAAGCCTGTTTCTTATGCACATACATCAGCACACGGCTCCTCTGCCCCCACACTGTTTGTGAAAAGGAATGTTTTTCATCTTGAAGGTTTCATTCAGCTATAAATAGCCGACTCCAAGCTGTAAGAACCTGCAATTTGGTTGCAGTTGGATGGCATTTAAAATGTGGAAAAGGCAGGTATGTGAGGTGCACAGGGGCAAAATGATGTGCCTTTGTATGTTGTATGGACTGTACAATAACTAAATGTACTACAAGCAGTCAGACTTTCTCAGTAACTCCATGAGGGATAATACTGTTATTGAGTCAGCTTTTTTGTCATGTTTACATTAAAAACACTTTTTAAACTCCATAGACTCTATATAGAAGTGGACTGGGGGAGAGTGATAGAGTCCATAGTATTTGGCTCATTGATGCAAATCAAACATGGCAGTTCTAGAGGTCTAACCTCCAACCAGGTACCACATGTGCAAGTCTGGATGCTCAACCTGCCAGCCAATCAGGAGTGATATTGTTGAAGGGCGGCTTCACATCCATCGCTGGTTTCCACAGGTACAATAGGTGTGAATCAAACCTGTTGCTAAAGTGAGTGGAGCAGACCCTGGAGGAAGAAGGCACCTCATTGGTCAGTTATTAATGTTCATATTTTGATTTACAGGCAAAAAGTAAAAATACCAGGAATATGCAGAAACAAATATTTTAAGGCCAGAATGATGAGCCTGACAGCAGAAATTACAGCAAAGGGGGCACTGATTTTTCAGGAAAAAGTTAACTGGAACCAGATCACTTTGCACACAATCTACACATTTTTATTTGTAAGATGGTGGTTAGCAGGCTAGTAATGTACAGTGTATGGCTTCTGCCCAGGGTTTCAACAACAACAACAAATCATCAAATCAAACTTGAAAATCATTTACAGTACAGTACACTACAGTACAGTCTATCTTGACTTTTTATGACCTTTTATTGTAGCAACCAGCAGATTTTCATGAACAATATCTGCACAAAAATAATTTAAAGTACAAAATGAATGTACAAAACATCAGATGCTGGTGTGTATTATCCAATGACAAACAAATCATCAAAAGATCAAATGACAATGGACCAGACTTTTTTTGTACTGAAAAATTATTTTGAAAACTTAAAAAGCAGCTTTTTGGTCAATAATGGTCCTATTTTTACAAAGCCCTGATCTCACTCACAAATCATTTCTAAATTTAACTTGTAACTTTATATTCCTGTAAACCTTTCTCTAAAAACGCTCTTTGAATTGATGCAAGAGTACACAGAGGCAGGCGCTTTGATATGTATTTGCTTATATTTCTTTCTTAATATCCCCTTTGAGAAGCCCGCTGTAGCAATTTTGGTGTGCAACACTGTGGCAATAATAACAAATCCAGTGTCAGAAAAAGAGATGGGTAACTAACCATATTATCTGTTGAGATGTGCTCGGCTGGTGTCTGCACGACTCCTGTACTGTGAGACACCGAACACTGCACAAATGCACAAAAATATTACAGAATAGAACTTTACAATTTAAAATATTACAGCATAAGGAGCAAGTTAATTTTGCACTAAGTGATGAGACACAATTTCCACAAGACAAGATGAGATTTGAATAATTCTTAATATAGTTTGATTCAGTTTCCAATTATGACTTCACGTTTTTGTATGTATTTATAATCTTGTGTCATTACATATTGTGGAATTTTCAGTTAGCCTCATTTTAAACCAATGGAGTCTAATATCCTCAATTTATTATAAATCAAAAAGCTCAGCTCAGTGTTTGTACAAAGCTTGGCTGATAAAATAAGATGGATGAAATTTCAAATCAGTCCATTTACACGTATTTTCTGAATGATTAGCATCTTCAGTGCATATCTGAAAATGTAACAGATTCACTGTAAAATGATTAATTTTACCAGTGGTCCTTTGCTGAGTTTCACAATTTTACATCTTTAACTAATACTTGTGCACATATGGGTGTATGTAGAGACAGCAGTCATATTTTCAGGCTTGGTTGACCCTATTATTAGACTAAACCCTTCAGTGAATACCCCACCATCCATTCAGCTATCCATTTTCTGCCTGAGCGGTTACATTGGCAAAACAAAGTACATTTCACCGAGAACCATTTACTTTTTATACTTAAAAACTGACTTCGATTTTACCATTACCTCCTGCTTTTGTGTGGCTACTGCTGGTGTGGCCACATAGGTGAAGTAACTAAGATCAATGCTTTACTAGGTTTTTACATTGACAATAGAAAAGTAAAGTAGCCTAAGAACTTTGCAGCTTTTCCGGTTTGCAGTCCATCATCTGTCTGTGTCTATAAGGATCAAACTATATTTAAAAAACATGCTTGTTACTGTGAGCAGAGCCACATTTCCACAGTTCTGACGTGTAGCTCCTGGGCTGGTGATGTGGATCTAACTGCACAGTTTATTGTGTTAAACCAAAGTATAATTCATATTGATTTCTCTAATAGTTATGCATAATAATCATAGACCGTATAAAAGGAGTGGACTAAGCTAGTGTGACGTCACTCATAGGATTCAGCGCCGCTCAAATGAGGCTCCCGATGGTTACAGGAGCAAATCTGGAGCCAGGCTCCATATTTGGAAATCCGACCACGAGTATCATAGCAACCACAAGAGCCAATCACGATTGAGGTTGTTAAATGTTCTCGCCCTTCTCACCGGAGAGCGGTGAAGAGCTTGATTCATCATCTCAAATTCTTCAAAGTCTTCAAAGTCTTGACGGGCAAGAATTTCA
>KN511125.1:0-11003 GCA_000787155.1 Scartelaos histophorus
ATGTAATATGGGTCCTTTAAACAATACATATTTATTTTTCCTAATATTTTTTTCCTAATATTTTTTCCTAATAGCATTTGAAAACATATACAAAAATTCATTTGTTGTGATTTTTTTGTGATTTGCTTTTTATATCACTCTCCGTGGACCCAGCTGACATCAAAACTTGGTTGAGTACCTGAGAAAGAAAAAATAAAAACTTTATTATGAGCTGTTTCCCCAAAAAATATTTCCTATATTCTTTGGATCTCCAAATGGCGTGACAGATTTGGTCCTAGTTACGAGCTAGTACATTATGAATTGCATGCTGTTGGGAGAGATCATTGGGTTCTTTACAGCATGTGATTTCAAGTTTCGTCTGGTTGCATATTGACACATTACGGATGCTGTAATGTGAAGATAAGTTTGACCAGGGACATGTCTCTTACCTCAATGCTCGTCTCTGCACAAGCTTAAAATCATAAGTGAAGAGGAAATATTCCGGATGAGTGCTTTTCCCCAGCGACGGCCATGTTTTCTTGCCACTTGCGCTGACACATGCACCGTCCTATAGACTACAAGACAGGGCTCTTAGCTAAGCACTCATCGCTGTAAGACACTCAGACATAGCATTAGCAGTGAGTCCATAATGTTAGCATCTGGGTGGATAAATCATTTTGACAGGCGAACACGGATTATAGGTCCCTGCGCTCACACCACAAACAGAAAGATGGCAGAAATACCCACGAGGGGTAACACAAGGAGGAAGAGCTGGCACAAGTTATAACAGCTCCTCTGGCTCAGGAAAAACATACACGTTAACACACGCCACGGATGATGAATTGGTTTTATATGGAGCGTTGCACGAATGTTGGCCCAGAATAAAGTTTACAAAATATTTGAAGCCCCTGCTGCGTGATTCATACTTTTAGTTAAATGTTTTGTTTTTTGCAGTTCCAGACCATTAAGGATCATAAATTGGACTGGTAATATAAATGAGCCATACCTATAGCTGAACAGTTGAATACGCTATTTCCTTTTCCCTGAGGTCATCATTTAAAGTTGTAGAGGGTTTAAAGTCTTAACAACTTGAAAAACAGAACTTTTTTAACTGTTTACAGTCCAATGTCATTCTTCCATTATTCCTAGCATCCCAATTACTCCCAATGACTTTAGATGTATATTTCACAACTTCCAAAATCTAAAGCAGCATTTTGTTCTCACTGTAATTCTAACAACTGGCTAACAGCGCACTTCCTGGCTTGAAGAGGATAAAACACTTTATACTTGGATGCAGACAGCATGTAGTGGTCTCATTTTAACCATAAGAGCTTTTATATCTATACTGCCCTTTCTAACACAAAATGTAGGTCTAGCTTATAAGTGTTACACTTTTTGTTACCTTTCTTTCATACACATTTTTAAGCTTATTTTTAAAGCTTTAAGTCAGATTCAATCAATCTGGACCCATGAAAACAAGATTATAAGGCAGTTATTGCTCTTTTAATGGTCTGAACTTGCAGCGTGTTATAACGCAGTCATTAGGGGCTATACATAAGCCCCTTATATGTCCCCTTTCTCAAACTTTTAAATTGGTTCCTTTAGGATGAGCTTCATACTGTGACAATTGGAGGTAGACGATTTGTCATGGGTCAGGAAAAGCAAAAAACTGAAATAAAAAAGACAATAGACCATTATCCAAATTGCTGACAAGCAGCAAGTCTAATTGCTTATGCCACTTAGTTTAAAACACTCTTTTTACTCAGTTTCTAAAGAAGATGGAGTCTAAAAGGAGGGCATAACTGGTGATGGACTGTTAACTAACTTCACGATTAACTTCAGAAAAACATTTAAAGATGCTGTACTTGACTTTTTACTAAAACAAATTTGACTGGTCTAATTACTAATTACTAATTATAAAAATGTGGGAAAAACAGAACTAGTCAATTTAAATTTTTTGCAGTTAACTCTGTGCAACTCTGTAACCAGTGCAATTGTGCTGTGATGGTAAAGCTAATGACAGCTTGCATTTAAGAGCACACTGATTCTGATTATCTGACAATAAAGCTCTTCAAAATTGCACACAGTGGATTTATCTTGACCTTGAGGGCTGCTTATAAAATACATCAGCACCTGACCACGACAAATTTTGCTCAAATACTTTGGAAAAATCAGGTACAGGGGCTTTAATCAACTTTTTAAGTCAACATATAGACCCAGTGTATTTTATATAATAATATGTGAAGTTTTTCCCACACCAAAATTATTAATCAAACCAGCCAAAACACACCCAAGTCTGTCATTATTGAGTAAACTTGTTGACATTTCCCGACCAGTGGCATGAATTCATTATGTTTGTGAGACTGTAAATAATGCCCCGTCCTGTGTCATAAATCTCATAGAGTTGCCACAGGTTTTTCATCACTTCCCAATGCCATGTATCACATCCACTGACTTTAATTAAAAGTTACACTTGTGTGACACTGCATCCATCTGTGTGAATCGATGTGTCTTAAACTTTTGAGGTTTTTCAAAAACTACAGACAAAACTACAGACATCTTGTGTGTGTTGGGAGGCTGTATTATTATTATCACAACAGCAAAAGGAAATTCAATTTTGTCAACTACTCAAAAGTTTTGTCAATTTTTCTTGTACTATGGATCATACCTGGACAATTGAGGGATTACACAGACAGTACTCATGGGTTTAAGAAGTGTGAAAAAATTTGACCACTTCCATAAAATAAAGAATGGTAAAAACGTTTTTTAAAATGTTGCATAGAACAGAAAGTTGCAATCCTAAAATTAATTATTCTAAGTGTTTTGAGTTAAGACCCTCCATTTTAGACTTTTAGACAGACTTTAGACAGACTTTATTAAGGGAAAAAAGCTAAGTAAGTAAGTTTAATGTCATACTGTGGTACATTCCAGTTAAAGCAATTGCCCAAGCATATCTCTATGGACATAACCAGGTGCTGGACTCTTACCAGAAAAGTTCCATAGTGCACCTTTAAGCCTGACTGACCAGAGCATCCCCTTTTGTCATTTTTATACAACCATCAATTTTTTGCTAGGCAGTATATACAACATCCAAAATTTATATAGTAGTACAAGTTTACCACACTGCATTGGTTTATTTACACTCCAGCCAAGACCTTGCCCTACCGGAAATCACCCCAGTGCTAAATAAGAGCTACAAACTATTCTCATGGGGAGCAGTGATAAGGGAGCTGTAGGGCATGGCTCTGTCCAGGGACCGACTATAATCCCCCTTTGAACAAGTGTAATTTTCCTCTTGACGTTAGAACAGTGGGGGTGCAGTCCAAAGGAGCAGTTTTTGTAGCTGTAAGTATGTTTTATGTACGTGAGTGATACATTTGCTACAGAGAATATAATAAATAATGGTATGTAAAGTATGCCACTGACATATTAACTTCAAAGCAGGATAATCACATAATGTGTTTCTAAATGAACTGTACTGTCAAACAAGAGCTGCAAAAAAGCACAATGACAGACATTAATAGTTAGTATCTATGAGTCATGCTCAGAAATATAAAATAAAAATTCTCCACTAGTACAAAGAAACAGTAGACACTGTTCCAACTTCCTGTTAAAGGTGCACTGTGCAACTTTTCTGGAGGGTCGACTATCTGCTTGTGCCTATGGAGATGTTATTATGTGCCTGGAATGTATGACAAACAGATCCATCTAGCATTTGTTCATTTCGGATCTTTCTATTTTCTCAAAATTGCATTAATTCCTTCTGTGAAAAGAGACGACTCTCCACAGATCTGAACTGTAACAGCTGTGGCCACTACTATGAAGCCCATGAATAGACTTGTCAAAATAATTTTTTAGCTGACCTTACATTCTTCTTTCTTCTCTTTGTTTTTCTCACCCTCTTCCATTGGAGGAACTAACAGAACATAGAGAGAAACCAGTACAGTTGTAAGGACCAATCAGACGCAGAATAAATCACTGAGATCAGTGGGTTGAGGGCACGTCTAGACCTCCCGTGAACGAACGTCTTGTACAAGATTTATTGTCCATGGCGCGACATGTGCTAAATCATGCTGTCACGAAGAGTTTGCACCCGCGCTGATCTGGGCGGGACACTTCCACGGCCCTTATGGGAGTCTTGGGATTTGACCTTCTCACAGTGGGCCAGGACCAACAGCACCCTGCCAACATGTGTCTGCTGACAGGCTGCTGCAGTGACCCCATTCATCCTGAGGGAGGAGGCACTCTGTCTTCTGGATGCAGAGCACCAATGAAGGGCCCCGTGAATCACATAATACCACCAATTGGTCTTCATTGCATGTGTATGATTAAATTTGCTTGATAAAAATACATGCTGAAAGGTCAAAGGTCAGTAGTGCCTCAGGATTTTGGGTGGTCATCGTGAAACTCTGCAAGTTTGAATCACACTTTAATTTTCATATAGTGTTGTATGAAGTTGGAAATAAACTCCTGTTTTCTCTATTAAAAAGTTGGTCCATTCTTTCTCTTTTTTCTCTTTCTCCACTTTTTTAGCTGGGGGTCCGCCACCTGCCTCCATGAGATCTTCATTCTTTGCTTAGTATATTCCACAGTATTACATTCATTCAATTACAGCTGTTTTTATTGCAAAAGATATTCCCCTAAAAACATATGGCCTAGTGGCATCACCTGCACGTCTCCATGGTGAGCGATAATGTCATACTTTGGAACATTCCAGAAAAGACAAAAATATCTCCCCAGACACAAGCAGATGGCAGACCCTCACATCTGCCACCTGAAAAGCTATTGATCACCTTTAAAAATGGCTTGAGCAGGTTTGTTTTTCTATAGACATATTTTTGTAACAAGAGAACTGACATGTTTTAGCAAATCTTGAAATTCATAGTTTCAGCATCCTGGCTGTGTTTCTCGCAGAAGAATTGATTTGAGTGTGTTTTTCACAAAAACAACAGGGAAAAAACAGGAACCAGGAAAGAAATTGTTGTTGTGGAAGGAATATTTAAAAAGTAATCTAACATCTGCTGCAAAATGAAATGAAATGTACCTGTCATGTCGCCACAAAACTGTAGAAAATACTAAAACAAACGGTGCAGTTTATCACATTACCATAGCGATAGTAAGATCTGTCAAACGAAAAATTACAACATTATCAATAAACAAAAAATCTTGTCTTTACTACGTAAAAACTGTTAATTAAGTTGGATTAAGAGCTGATAGAATCACAAAATCCTTCGAACGCACACTGTTAATCAACTGTATCATTACTCATAAAATGTTAAGCGTTTTAATTGTTTCTAAAATGAGCAGGATTCTGGATTTAAATATATAATATAATACTAAGGCAACAATTAATCAACTAATCGTCATGAGGCAACTATAAGAAATAATCTTTTAGTCATATTTTTGATAATCAAAATTGTTGTCTGATTCTACATGCAATACAAATACATTTTTGTAACTGTGATGGAATTTTCCAGAGCTCTTATGATTCTGGATGCTACTAGATTAAGATAGGTATCAGCATTATTATAAAACCATTTCTTGTTTTCATTAATAATACACTTGAGTCTTACATATTATCTGTCTAGAAGCCTTCACTTGACCATATTACAACCCTTTTTTGGATTCTAATGTATTTAAAAAGTCACAATAGTTTCACTAGTCTAGTAAAAATAAATAAGTCACTGACTAGTTGGACTAAATCTACATAATAGTAATCTGAATTCCCACAGTAATAAATAATGCAGTCCTTTGTGCATTTTTGTAATTTTCATCTAACTAAAACTTTGACACTCGGTGCTTGATTTGATACATAGGAAGAAAACAGTGTGAGCCAGCGTATCTTTGCCCATATTTCTATTAACCCCATTCAAATCTCCCATCTGCTCCATACCCCCTCCTCTCCTCCCCATCCCCTGCTTTCCCTTCACTTCCCCATGTAGTCTTCCTCAGCCAAACGCCCCTTTCCTCTTGGCCCATTACATTTCATCATCTCTCCGATCCCTCCTGTCATAAGTGGCCATCGGCTTTTAACAAGACACGAGAGGCCAGTGAACCGAGCGTGCCTAAACACTCTCTCTTCCTCCATCTTCCTTTTCCTCCCCTTCTTTTCTCTGTCTCTCACCTCCTTCCTCTCTTTTTTCTCTCTCCCTTCTCTCTCTCTCTGTCTCTCATCTTTCTCTTCTCTCTCCCTTCTCTTCTCTCCATCATCTCATCCATTTTTCCCCTATTTCTCTCTCTCTCTCTCTCCCTCCCCCCTTTCTTCCTCCCCCTATCTCTCCCTCTCTTGAGTGTACAGTGGTGATGGAGTCTCATGTCTGGAAGTGTTATTTCCCTGGTGGCCACTCGAGCATATTGCAGGTCATTTGTAGAGCTTAGATGGCTGAGCTCTGGAGCAGATCGGGGCCTAACTCCTCTGCGCTGTGTGCCTTCGACTCTGGCTCCGTTCTGGGGAAGAGACGGAAGCCAGCGCACAGAGGAAGCTCCGATCTTGTTGAATGAAGGAGGGCAAAATGAGCTTTGGAGCGATACAAAATGCTGGTTAGTGGTCCGTTTGAAAGAAGCGGGAAGTGGGGTTCAGTGCACTGGGATATTGATTGAGTCCACTCTGTCATCCATTAAACATAGGGCTTTTTATATTGCTTTCATGCTACTGTGAAAGCAATATGTTCCGAAATAGGATAAAGTACATAATTACAAACAATTGTCTATAAATTTGATCAGATTTTTTTTATTTTATTTTTTTTCCAAAAGGAGCACTATATAACATTTCTGGTGGTCTCCACTGAGATCTTATGACTCTGCCTGCCTAGAATAAATCAGAAAAAACATCTACCTGATCTACCTCTTGTGCCCTCCTTGTTTCCATGGAGACAGATAAGGTGAATTTCACTGTGTAACATTCCAGCCAATGCAACAGTTCCATATGACGCCAGCCTGTAGAGCACCTGCCACCAGAAATGTTGTGAGCGTGAAAAAAATAGAGGAATAAGAAATGCCAAGAATGTTCATTTTGTCCTCTTATACTATACTTAAGTTCTTGGAATCTTTTTAAGACAACACAGTAATGCATATTTACCTTATTGACATGTTTCGCTGCTAGCTGCAAGGCATCCTAAAAACTGTCACCTGTGTTACCATTCCAATTCATAATGTGGTTATTTCTTTTACAGTGGTCTGATATGGTGGATTTTAGGTTTTGCTGTTCTGCTTTGTCTTTTTGTGTTCTAACTCCAGTAAGTTACTGGAAGTCTAAACGACAAAGCAGAACAGGAAAACCTCAAATCCACCATATCAGGCCATATCAGTAAAAGAAATAACCACATTATGGATTTGGACGGGGCACAGATCATTAGATCGGAGAACAACAGGTTCAAACACTGGGTCAGGGAGGCCATTGAAATCAGGAAACGAGGCACAGACAGCATTAACCGTGATGACGAAGCGTTCTAGTATATCTATCTATAGTTCTAGTATCTAGTATCTAGTTCCATTTAAACTAGCACTTTTTGGCCAGATTGTGTAAAAATAAAGCTCAGCTTAAAGTCTAACTTGAGTAACAGATTTTCAGACGGAGCAGAGCCTACAGTTAGCATCACACCCCCAGAGAGTACTGATGACATCATCTGCAAAGTGTCAATAAGCTTACTCCTTTTGGGATCACAGCTATACTCCGTCAGACACACAGCTCTTAACAAATACACTCAATTCAATTATGTCTCGTGAATGTTTATGTGCGATTGTAAAACCAGTGTTTACAAGAACTGTATCAACCAAATCCCCTAGTCTGTCCAAATGGCTGTTCAAACAGATACGGAGCAGTGACACCAATTACGGACAAAACAGAGAATTAGTCGACTGCATGAAAACCCTGTACTGAACACATGAAATTAGGCCTAGTCCTGATCTCCAACGGTGTGATGAAGCAGATAGAAACTTGTTGATGTAGCTGTTTGGACAAAATGCAGAACCGTGTAATCGCAGCCAAAAAAGGAGACCATCTGTTCAAACTGCTTTTCCATACTGAGGAATAAGCCGGTGACAAGTGCACTGGCTTCACGTAATTGTACTGGATATGACGGAGAGACTTGTGAGACTGCCACAAAAGAGCACACATAGCTGGAAATCAAGACAAATGATCTAGTGTTCTTTGTACAGCAATGAAAGCTTTGTGGAGCGCGTTTTCATGTGACACAATTGTTTAGTGTGGGCAAATGATATCGGCGTGGCGATGTGTTTTGTTTTCAGTTTTTTTTTTGCTCTTGTTTGGATGAAAGAGGCGCGTGCAAGAAGACAGAGCTGTCAGGAAACGTCAGGTAGAATCTGCCTCATTACAGACATGGGCTCTGCTTCACTTCATTACTGTCACATGGGGGATGTCTTTTGTCTTTTCTTCACAACAAGCTACACTACTACACTACTCCTTCCCCCAAGATGCTCACTCTTCTGTTATAACACGTATGATATGTTATTTTAGATCAAAGAAGGGTTGTCAAAAACAACAATAGTCAAATATATATTTAGTGATACTAAAACTTGTATCAAAGTAAATACTTATTACTGTAGTAACATTGTAAAATTAAATAAAATCCTATTCCTAATAATTATGGAATTCATTGTTTATGTTTTTTATATTAAAATACAACCGCATGGCAATATGAAAAAATCCCATATGAATTCCTTTTGAAAATAACTTTATGATGCATTAAAAAGTTAAATCTATTTTTTTAAAATGTATTTTAAAGGGCCCATATTATGTTATTTTCTGATTTATGTTCTAATTTCCTACCTGGAAATGTGTTTTGTTTCATTTACATAAATTCTAAAAACTATTCTGCATATTTAGGCTGTGTTTTCCTCTCAGACTGAAAACACTCTGTTCCACCTTGATGTCACGTGGCAATACAGGAAGTGCTCCACTGTGTTTTTAAACTCTATAAAATCATTAGAATTTAGTATCATTTGGATGATTAGCTACTGCTTCATGGACCTTGGACCTTTAAAAAAGTCGTAATTTGATTATTAAACCATGAGTATCAAAACTGAACTAATATTGTCAGTTTAACTAATGGATGTGTAAATATGTGAATGGGACAAACTCCTCACATTGGAATAAACAGAATAAATAAGAGCAATAGAAACATTTGCAATCCAGACACAGATGAGTATATTACATTTTCTAAGAGATATTTTTGCACAGTGTTAGCAGCTCTGGTAGACCCTGCTCTGCCCTGGTCCTATTCCTCTCTATGATCCGTGCCTCATTATACACAGGGCCCAGAGCTCCCCCCTCCTGATTCAGCCCAAACCCTAATGGAACATAATGAGCCTCACCGAGGCCCCGCTGCCGTATACCAGACACTCAGCACCGGGCCGTAACCGCTGAGACCAGAGCGCTGCAATGTCCCTAAAATTTACCAAACAAACGCTGAAAACAAGACCAGCAGGATTTGGGTCATTTGAGATTTAATGATGAGCGACTTCTGACTACTTTGGCAAGACTGAGTTGTTGTTTTTTTTAACAATCAGGCTTCACAACTTTCAAACAACTAAACAACTTGTCTAAAATAAGTCAACCATTTGCATTTACAACATTTCACCAAACTGATCAGGGTGTTAACAATATTTTCCTGCTATTTTTGAAAGGAAATTCAATCTAATCTTGTATCTGTAGTTGAAAGACCAACTAATAACTGCAATCAGTGAACCGTTTTTCTTACAAAATGCTTGAATGTAATTTAGGAGATTTCATCAGATGGTGAATGACAGTAAATTAGCTTCAAACCTCAATTTGAAATGGTTTGCAATAATTATATGCCAAAGACTATGACTCAAGTCTGGCACTGCTGTCGCTCCTGTGTCACACTGCACTTAAGCTACTGATGCTATGATACAGCTGTGTATATGTGTGTCTTAATGAGGAACTCAAGAGGCTATTAAGTGGCTACAAAATACCAAAACATCAAGTCCTGGCAAGCTTGTGTTTAGAACATGGTTTCTAATAACATTTCACTGTGGGTTAACTGTGAAAGGGATTGTGTGGTTTTCAGTCAGTTGATGTTTGGATCAATGACCACCAAACTGCAAAACATGGTAATGATCTTAAAGCAGACCATCAAGTCAGTCATACAAGACTTTTTAGTGCTTTTTACCATGTTATAGTTGTTTCTCTTCACCATTTACACGCCAAAAGTTGTATTTGGAGTGATTCGTGCATGTTTGAGCAATTTCAAACATTTATTTTCAAAACACTATACTGACGATCATTCCTCGCTTTCACTTCCATCGGCGTACACCCGCTGCTTCATATTTATTTTCTTCTCCAATTTTATTTTCTTTATGAGTGATACACATAGGATTTGGCAGCATCATGTAGAAATTTTGGTACAAATGAAAAAGAAATCTGCTGCTTGCTAGAGTGATCTGCAGTTGTCTTTTGGAGGTGCCATTTCTATGTTATGGTGATGTCACAGTGACCTCAGCTCTCACTGGCCACCGCATTGTTCTAATGTGGACGTCAGTGGACTTGTTTCTTTAATTAAGTCATTTTAGATTAATGTTACAATTTAAAATATGCAAAATAATGCAAAATATTTAAAGCCTAATGATTCCTGAGTGTAATGGATTATATATGTGGCATATATGGCAGACATAAGCACAGTAGGTCTTCTTTAACTATAACTTATTTAATAATGGTTTCTGTAACTTAAACAAATGCAGGAAGTAAATAGGCATGTGCAAAGCAATAAAATGGAAAGACTCAAAAGCCTAATATAGTACAACTTTAAACAATACACATTCAGTGCAACATAACCTATAATAATAATTGGGTGTACGTCTTTTAGTTCAGGCAGTGACTTTTGACTTTGTGGCTCCCTGCCTCAGCACATGTATCAGTGAAGTCTTTCTGTTCGACTTGCGTCAGTTTTGGTTCTGAATAGAGATAATTAGAAGCTGCATCCTTTCATGTCACAGAGCGCTCCAGAGACCCAACAAGTGGAAGCCAGCACACTTCTCCACTCATA